>JAQGAM010000069.1:0-18655 GCA_034697665.1 Nanhermannia comitalis
ATTAGTTTTGCACTTACTAGAGAATAGCCGCTCAATCTTTAGACTTTAAGTTAACAGCTGTTCAACTGTTCTCAGGGTAACCAACGATTTGCCGCAAAATCAGTATTGTTTATGGTCTCTATAATACCAAAAGGTATATTATCCGCCATAAAATTTAAGGCTTCTTCATATTAAGCAATAGAAGGCTTATAAGTTCATTCATTGACTCAGAGCTTAATATTAAGAAATGTAGAGTATAATGCATTTCGATGTGATCTTTGAAGCTGCGTTAGCTCATAAATGTTTTACATATATAATTCATAAAGCATTTTACTGAATACTGATTATAGTTTCAATTGAATTTAGTTTATTATTCAGTGCACTTTTGATGAGTACACATATTGTTGTGTTTTGTATTTTAAACCAAATTAAAATAAAGTTTCGCTGACAATACTCTAAGACAAAAAATATCATTATCTTTAATACCAAAGCATAAGTACTCGAGAGTTAAGTACTGTATCAGATTTTATTCATTTTTTTCTGGTAATTATGAATTAAGGCAGAAATGTTTATCTCATTGCTAAGTATGCCATACATTAAAAATAAAGTATCGAAGAGATAAGACCGGAGGGATTCATACAGGAATGGAAAAAACATCTTATTAGTTAGATGAGAATGAAAGGGCTTAACTCAATGTTATTCTTCAATCCATTTAATAGCTAAAACTACATTGAGTTTAGCCCTAAATGCAATGTTAATGGAAAATAGCGGAAAAGCTTGACTTAAAATTTCATGACTTAATCAATAGATTCTACTCAAGAATATATAATGAAATAGAGATTATATTTATAAATGAATTCGATTGTATTTAATAAACAAATGTTAAATTTTTTATACTAAATTTATTTAAGATTTAAAAATGTAATTGGTATAAAGTATTATTTTGTTGCTCTTAAAAATAAGATATAATTTAAAATTTAGTCTCTTGGGATGCATACGAGAGATCTGATTTCATGTCCTTGTTCGATAACTTTATCTCTTAAATACAAAAATTGCAATAAACTTCTCCAAGAGTTACATCAAAATTCATGGCTTAATACTAGTTATATAAAAGATGATGATTTGCACAATAAAGTACACAATGTGCTCCACTCTCTTAACTGATACTCTTATTTTTGACTCATATTTAAATTATGATAATTTCAAAAGCAATTTGGACAAAAGCTTATAATAATTTTTACATTTAAAAGGTTTCTCTTGAAAAGTGCGCTGAAATTATTTTTTCGGTAAATTAGATATTAGCTGAAAAAATAGAGATCAATTTTATTGATTTATTTTATTGTAAGAGAGCTCAAAGTGTAATCGAAAAGTTTATAAAATGTTCAGAAATAATAACAATATTTGAGTTGCAAATGGCATCTTAAGAAGGAAACCTTTTAAGTTGTTTGATCAAGTTTGTTGAACTCATAACACAGCCTTATTATGAATCTATTTATTATTTATCAATCATTACATTCAATAGTGAAAACATATTTCTTGCACAATAAAAGTTGAAAAAAAATTATTTCATGTTTTCAATACTGACTTAGTCTATAATTTTATAACTCTAATATAGCATAATATTACATAATCTAAAGATAATATCTGTTAAAAGAAGATTATGTTCGAAATAATAATTATAAAAAACACTAAAAAACAAACTGGAATTACAGAGGATTAAAATCGATAAATATACTCAAGAAAAATATATTTGTGTCCTTTAATTAGCAATTATAGAGTATTTACAGAATTGTTAAGCAAACTGTGATCTGATATTTAGGGAAAGATAAAAAGGGCTTGTGTGAGATATTTTCATACGAGAAATTTTTTGTCAATTTTATTTGAGTCCAAGTGGAGCCTTCTTTAGATCTGATTAATGTTTCATTTTCGCTTTGCTTAACTCATTTGTGTTCAACGCATGGGATGGTTTTGTGTGGTTTTGTTAGCTTTTTATTCAACTAAAATTTTAACATTAGTTACCATCAGTCTTAAAAACTATAAATTTTCTCAATGAACGAGCCATAGTCTGAATATTAAATTTTTAAATTTAAAAAATTAATTAAAATTATATAGATATCTAATCCCAACATTTGCATGGAGTAACACAATTGAAATTAATTGGGTTTGTAATAAAGTTATCTAAATTTGAAAGATTATTTGTCAACAATTAACTCTAAATTTTGGTCTCAATGTTGACTGGACAGCAGCTTATTCTTCAAGTTTAGAAATAACACAAAGCAGTCAAAGATAAAAGATAGCAATATTTAATTTTGTTTATTTTGATGATCTTTCATTACATTTTTACAGAATATAATACTTTTGAGTATTAAAAAGGCTATAGTATTGTGATTTGAAAACAATAACATTCTCTAACGGATAATTCGTAAGTTTGACTATAGAAGCTTTTTTGAGCAAAAAACTAAAATTCTGGTATATTGTGAGGCCGACCGCGGTTTGTGCTGGCTTTATATGTATAGTTTATACGATTGTTTCTTTAAAGCTTAATAATGTTATAATCGATAGCGAATGAGTTATATCAGGATTAGGGTGTTTGAGATCCATTCACCTGCTTATTCGAGTGAAAATATTTAAGGATTACTTACATAGAAGAATGTGAACACATTATAAGAGATAAATCAAAATTAATTTAAATAACTTCAAGTTTTGATCCATTCATTCATTCTTTAATTTCTTATTTATATAATATTTGATAATCAAAAAGTGTCATACTTTAGACGTATTGAAATCAGAAATCTTTTACCATTATTTATAAAACACAATAAACTTGTTTCGGTTCAAAGAGCTTTTGATGATTTGTGAAAATATTTCAAAATAGAGTTCTATTGATTTTATAGGACTTTATAGGATGTTATTTATAGTGTTAATCACCAGTCAATTGTGATTCGATAATAAATTGATAAAGTTATGTGATTTTGAGTTTTATTGCAAACACTTGGAAATTTTATTTGATTGGAATGTTGTAATATTGGACAATAGAGTATCACTATTACAATGAATTGTACTGTATGTGCAATGGAAGGCATTTCAATGCAATCAAGCAGTTTATTTGTTCTGTTGCAAAGATAGTTCATTCGTATACTGCTATAAGCGCGACAACAGCACAACATCACAACATCAACTGTCGACTAAACTGATTTATGGTCTTTTTCTACCATACATTCGATAAGACAAACCATTGAATCTCTTTCGTTCTCGGTTTGACTTTACGTTCACTGAGTCTTCACTTGGAGTTTCACTAAAGCTGAAAAAGAAATACGATTGACTTGAAATCGAATGCTAGCAGAGAAAAAAAGCAATGATAGTGATAGTTACTAATGGAGAGTAAGGCCAGAAACAAATAGACAACAATAAGTTGCATAAGGAAATAAAAACAGGATGAGAACAGACTGAGTGAAAAATGAAAGGGAGATACAAACAGACAGACAGAGACCATACGAGTCAAGAAGAGAGAGAAATGGGCGTTGAGTAACATAAGTATTACAAAGGTTGTCACTGTGATAATGATCATTTGAATCGCTCAAATCTCATATTATTTGTCATCATATCTGTAGACAACGTCCAAAATAAATCAGATTAACTCCAATTCGCAGTATTTATTTTACAGGGTCTCATTTATCTTTTACAACAAACTAATTTTAATTTATACAAATTCTTTAAATTTTTATACATTATATTTATGTTATTCAATAGCTGTCAAAAAGTGGATTAACATTAGATAGAGTTTATTCTTGAATTGAGATTGTGTGTAAAGTAGAAAGACTGAGAAAGGGAAAATTGAAAATAAATTCCTTGAGGGATTATTTTCACTCTATTATATTGGATTTTATCTAATAAGTTGTGCAAATTTTCTAATGTTGAGAAATTCTTACTCAATCCGTGATATTATTATGCGTTTCTTCAATTTGAATGTTTGCAAATTTGTTCTCCATTGTGATTCATCTTATTGTTTGTCTAAATTTTTTTTAATAAATACTGAATTTGAATCCTTAATAAAAGTGTTTTTGCATATATAATGAATGGTATTGTGTAAGAAAGGATGAAATAATTATATATATTTGTATTTATGCGCATATGAAACAAACCATTAATAACACACTAATATAAAGTTATGAAATAGATTCAAAAATTAATTTAATCATAAATTGCAATTTGTGTCAGTAACTCTATTACTCACTTCAAGTATGTCACTGGCATCAGATATCAATCAAATAAATAGATTACAATATTTGTTATAATAATCATTTTGTATTAATAAAGAAAAATAATGTGATTATTAATAAAAATCAAATTAAAGACGTGTAATAGGGCTTTAAATTTTTCAAATCTGAATTCAACTGAAATTGTTTTAAGTTTTTATGCAAAATAGAAAGAATTCTATGGAAACTAATATCAATACTTATAATTTTTGATAATTCAATAATTAAATTACATTGAGTTAGTTGTGAGTTAGTTGGATGAGCCCAACCATAAATACTGAATAAAAGCTTATATATTTATACAATTAAGAACTATAGAGCAATACAGTGTGTTCTGCTTCTATCGATCAGAATAAAACTTGAGTTTCTTATGCTGTACATTACCGATGCTTTACTTTCTGGTTTCTCGGTATTGCTTGTTTGCGAGACAAAAGAACTCATCACTATGTTGTATACAAGTGAAGACTTCTCCAGATCTTTAGTATTTTCTTTTTGCTTAAAGTAAAGAATGCATAAGAAAAGTAACGTAAGCTATTCTTCACTTGATAATAAAGATTAGATGAGACTTAACAAAGTTTGGGTAACTTTTTTTAAAGAAAGCCAAATAACTAACGGAAGATAACTATTATTAGGATGTCTTAAATTCTAGTAATCAGGCTTTCGATGAAAACAAGGTTCCAAAATAGGAAGTATTCTCTAAATAATTCTTTTTCAATAGGATTGGGATAATGTAAGGAAAACTTTAATTAAATTTCAATTATAAAAGTAATTAAGTTTACTTATGTGTACCTCTTTTACACTCATTCTATTAATCATTTATAAGAGTTGTTTGATATGAGAGGACTTCACCTGTTGTCATATAAAGACCAGACATAACATTCAGGTATGAATTTTAAAATAATATTAAATTTTATTTTACAATAAAAGCAAACTTGCATTTAATTAAATCACTATTTTTTGCATTAAAAAACAAAAATATATACATAAATATATGACTGAATCTATTTAAATAAAAATAACTTTCTTTTGACTAATCATTCAATTCAATGGCATTTTATTAAAATTTTAAATTCAGAATAACTTTAAAGCTGAACACTCGAAAAATATTTTTCATAAAATTTTATGATAAGTGAATTCCCATTGAAATGCTTTCTCTTTCTGATGTAAAGACGTAATGGACTAAAACATCCATTTTCTTACCGCTAATCCTCTGAAAAGGGTCGCATTTCCTGCAGGACAAGAGTTGTCTCCATAACAAGCAAACCATTCATAATAAGTCAATTAATATCCTGTTTTCTTTCTAAAAGTAAAGCTGACATAATTCGGACAAATAGTTAGACCATCTCTTGCGGGTCTTCCTCTGGGTCTCACTCCACTCATTTTGGTATTGAAGACCTGATTAGCCAGTCTTTCACGAGTCATGCGTACTACTATCTACACCATTGAAACTGTGACCTGACTATCATCAAAAGCAGTGGTTTAACACAACTATTTTTTATGATCCGCGTACTTTTCACTTTGTCGAGTAGAGAAAGCGGAACCTCTTTTAAGACACATCATTTCAAAAAATTTAATCTTAATTCGAGTTTTGCAGTGAGAATCCAAGGCTTATGACCACAGATTAGAGGTGGCACAGACATGACACCAGTTTCAATATAGACTGCTTTGTTTTAAAATAATGGTCTGTCTTTGTGAGAATAGCCCACCAGAGCACTCTCATAATAGCAGTGAATATTCTATGGTCTAAACATTATCACAAAGCTATTCTTTGGCGAATTCCGTCCCGATCTTAATTTGAAACTGATTTTGGACGAACTGATCAAATCGCATATGTCTTGAATGTACTGATTTTAATTGCAGGCAAACATTACCATTTAGAGTGAAATAGCCTTTTGAGTATTCTTTAAAATTTAAGTTTTTTATTTGGTGTCATATTTATTGAAAAGCGAGTTTTTTTATTAGGATTTCTACGAATTCTTTACTTTCTTAAATCGCTTATAAATATTTCTTATCCTTCGATTTGATATTATAAGCCTCGGGCTCAACAAATCTATAATATCAGAGTTTTATAAAATACTGAAATTCTTATAATATCCTACTTATACTTTTATAGAAAACTAATATCTTATATTAATTTTTTGATGCTTTAAGTTATGATATTTTTTCAAAGCGAATAAACATCTATTTTTTCATATAAATTAAATCAAAATTTAAATGAGATGCAAATTATATGAATATGAAATGTAAATTAGAAGTTACAAAATTTATTCGATTCTCTCATTTTTCATATTCAAAACTGGCTCAACATTCTTAAGTTTAACTTATGACCAGTTTTTGTTAAGTCAAGTGAAACTTTTTCTTAAATAATTTTATAAATTTCTTGTGTAATATATTAATTTTTTTATATATTAGACTTGTGTACAATTTTTGTAGCTTTCCTTTATAGCAGATATGTTCTGTACTAATATCAAAAGGTTAGGTATTAGTGCAATAAATATTTGCTATACAGGAAAGGGAGGTTTCAGGTATTGCTACAAATAATGTAAACCAGCCTTAGATAATTTAAAATTTTTGGTAAATAATTTAAATTAAACTTTGAAAGATTGACGATTAAATTAAAACATAATGAAATTTATTCTTCAGTTAGAGAAACATATTATAAATCACAAATAGAAAAAATTAACTAAAATTTTGATTCAGTTAAATGTAATAATTTGTAAAAAAAATACAGATCAGCAACGCTTTTCCAACCCTTTTAATTTTGGTAGACTTTTATGCACACATATTATTTGCTAAAAATAATGATCTCTTACCACTGCTCAATTTTATTCGTCTGTTTTATTATAAAATTAATGGTGAATTGATGAAGGATAACAATTAACTTCATTTTGATGATATGCTTTTAGAATTAACAAAATTTTATAAAAAATTTTCCTTAAATTAATCAAATTAAAACAATTAGAATTAAAATATTAACAAAACTGCTTCTAATATTTTATGTGAAAATTGTGAAATAATTAATTCGTCAAATTTTCGTAATTGCTATTTTCACAAAATTCAAGCGTACTGTTTGGTACCTACAGGTACGCGTTTCACGGGTTCAAAACTGCAGCAGTACAGTAGCTGTCGGAAAGTCAACTAAAATAACAAATATGATGAACAAGTACTGTAGAAATTCACTTTGAGTTGCCTGCAGTGAACGAAAAATAACATATTCTATGCTTGTATTGTTTTTATTGCTGAATTTTTAAGCAATTCTTCCTTCAACTGTACACTATAGCAGAATACGTGCACTGTTTTGTTGCTATTCTTTGCTTGGTTTATAAGGAAAATATTTTAGTGAAAACTTTTTTCTTTTTTATAGTTATTTTTTATATAAGATTAAATATTTATTTTTATTGCGCTTTCATGATTGAATGCCTGAACACAATTTCTATGGTGAGACTGACACCCATGTAATTTTGTATTTAGTTGATTAGTATTGCTGACAAATGTGCATGAAATATAAGAATACATAACTGTGTTGCTCTGCATCAAAATATATTGTTTTTATGCAACATTTAACAACTGAAATACCATTTCATTATATTGGGTTTTATTTGTAATGAAAACTCATTTTTGTTACCGCAAACCTTTTGTTTTATATCACAGACTTTCAAGATATGCTTTCCCTTCAACTATTATTAATTGATTTTCATATTTTATTTTCTTAATGTTATTTCACAAGCAAATCAAAAATTTTGTGAAAATATTTTAAATTATTCAAAACTATCTCTTTCTCTATCATAAATGAAAGCTAAAAATATTTATTTCTATTCGAGAATTTTTTATGTCTTATACTTTGATAAATAATTCAATGAAAGCAATCGAATCAGAAAAATATCCAGAATGTGCAGAATTTTTGATATGAGATAAAACTATATCATAATAAATGGAATAATAAATTGAAACTCAAAGTTATTCTAAGTTAAGCTTTGAGAAAAAAAATAATAACAATTTTTTATTTTATAAATGCCTCCAACACCTGATACATATAATTAAACTCGAAAAAGGCATAATATTTTATTTCTTTAATAAATAAATCAATACTTATTAAAACTTGTGTATCAAAAATAAATTATAATTTCAATAATAAGTTATTGATAATAAGGCCATAAATGAGATGAAAATTGTGTAAAAAATTTGATTAAATTTGGCGATATCACAAACCTATCCCTAAATTGATATGAGAAATATTCTTACGAAACAAAAGCAGCGATACTATAGTTGAGACGCTCTATCATTTGATCTATTATTTATTTTTGTATTGGAAAATAGTATTATTTTGGAGAAAAACAATTTAAAGTATGATATCAACCATATATGAGCTCTACTTTGCTTTTTGTCGTGTATCATAATATTAGAAGAATTCTGTGCATTGTTTCTATCAATGCATTATTATGTCAGCTCAGTCAGCATGTGTTCTTTGCTCATGAAAGCGGAATGGACTCATTTGATGATTGTGGCAGTGCTGCCTTTTTCTCTTCTCATTTCTACTTTCCATCTCATTGATCACTTGTACGCCTTATTGTAGGCATTGGTTTGGTGTCGCTTTTGTTTTAGCGTTAATCTCATAGTTATGAATATCTTCTTGACGGCGGAATCAAATCATTGGATTAAAGTATATGTGAGCAGTCAGTACAGAAAGTATCTTTCCTGACCACAATAGAGGGTAGAACAAACAGCATTATAGTTATTATTATCTCAAAAGAATCTTTGAGTTAATAATAGTAATAATAATAAAAATAAGATTCTCTTTTTTACTGCATTAAATCCAAGTCAAGTAATGTATACCAACACAAAGAATCCATTTCCAAGTTCGCATCGCTTCTAAGCTTCATATCGTAATCAAGTTTCACAAATTTAATTTAATAATAAGAATTGCTGTAGATTTAGATTATATTCTGTTTATTTTAAGTCTTAGATTCCTCGAAAGTTTTATTCATACATAGATTTTATAGCTTTAAACAAATTCATGGAATGGAATAATGAAATGCATAATCTATCTGAGTGTTTGTGTCTAATTCATCAAATTATTTATGCAAATATGAGTTAAATTCAATTTAATTTATTGCATTAGTATTAGTTTATTATAACTTATTTTCCTAAGGAAATTATTAATGAATTCTCATATAATGCCTTTTGTAATGAAAAGAATGTTTACAAATATTTGGGTATTAAATTATTTTATTTACACATTTGCAATCATATACTGTGTGATATGTCAAAAATTCTAAGGATTTTAATATTTTATACTGACTTAAATTGCTATACACTTTCAGACAATGAACCAGTAAGTTAAATGTGATCATTAGACCAAAGAGATTAAACTCTATTGCATGAACTCAAATAGAGAACTGGGTGAAAAGTCCATTTCCTCTGTAATATTTTATAATATTATATATAAATAGTTTATTTCGTATTTATAAATGTATGCCTTTATTTGTTTATTTTCTATTTTAATAAATGCAGAAGAAATTATATTTCTTGAGATAAAATCTCAGTTATATAAAGATAAGCAAAGGCTGATTGAGAAGTCCTGTCTCTATCGAAATAGATTAAAATTTATGCAAATTTTGTTTTTTACGCGTGTTATTACATTTGGGTTTTAATAAGTTTATTATGAAATGCTTTTAAATGTTTAAGAAATGCTATATATGCTTGTCGTAAAAGCTAGCAATACATCTTTCTTCAAAAATAAATGGCAAAAAATAATCTGACATTTTTATCAATACTTATTGATGACTCAAAACCAAAACACGAATCAACTAAAAACCGAATGCTTTTCCACTTAATTAGTACTTCAGGCTCTGCAATAATACAAAGCCTAATGCTATAGATCAGGCTGTTTCACACTTTTTCAGCTGAAGAACCAAATAACAAAAAAATAAGCCGAGAGTCAGAGTTTGCCAAGCTTCAAGGCTCCAAGATTGTTAGCTTTCGGAAACCCATGAAAATTAAGGGAAGGTTTCCGACTTTTCGTTTACTAAGACAACTTTTACAAAATCATTTTTTCCGCCAAAATTTATAAAAAAATTCTCTCAAAATTTGTTCGTTTTTTGTTTTATGGAATAATATAATACTTAAAATCTGGTTCATAATTATTATGATTAAAATTTTAATGTATTCATCAATATATTTAATATATTTAATTAGTAAACGTATAAACAGCGTTATGGAATCATACCCCATAAATGGCGCTTTGTTTCAATGCTTGAGAGCCTAGTTTTTAAACATCTTCAAAAAATACATTATTGAAAAACTTTGGAAGTTGTTTAAAAAGTAAGCTTTCAAGCATTGATACAAAGCGCCATTTACGGGGTATGATTCCATAATGCTGTTTATAAGCTTACTTGTTTTTTAAATAGTCTCTATCTTAATTATAAATTATTTTATTAATATTTAACTAATAATTAAAAATAATAAAATGAAATTTTATTGGACCTGAATAAATAAAGCAAGGCTATTATTTGACATTTTGTAATTATACGTGAATAATTTGATATAATTAAATATGAAATAAAGATTAAGCTACATAAAAGTTTAATATTTTAAATTTTATTAAAATTCCAAATTTTTTGTATTTAATGTAATAGCAATGGCTTCTCTTCCACTCCTCATTTTATAAAATTATTTACAATCTCATAACATATAATTTTTAAGTTTTATTGGATAGTTATTGAGAGATGATTGAGTGTTGCTATAAAAGTTTTCAGAAATTCTTCGCGAGCCAGTCGTGGCTCACGGGCCGCAGTTTTCGATAGCATACATAACATGCATAGATCATGACATAGATTTTTAATTTTAGAAACATATAGGCATTAATTTTTAGAACTCTTTAGAATCTCTGAGAGTGTTTGAGAGCAGTCAAAACACTTATTAAGCTAATTAGAATGATATTCACTGAATTGTTCAAAATAGTATTTATTCAATTTAATAATTATATAAAAATAATTATCACTAAATATATACAGGAATAAAATTTAATGAAACACTTTGGATTAGATACAAACTAAACTGAAGCATCTTATAATCGTGTTTGCACTGACAATCCCCTAATCCTTTGGAACACAAACACTTAGTTTTCTTTTATAAATAAGTTATTATTATGATTACTATTTCTACAATCATTAATATTATGCATTTATTCGCATCAACTCAATATCGTTCTTAATTTGCATTAAGACACAGAAGAATAAATTCATCATCTGTTAGGTTTCTATTACTCTTATCGATTAAATTAATTTTTTAGAGCTTATAATATAACCAATTCTTTTGACATTCTCTTCAACAAAAAATTAAAGATAACTTTTGTTGAGCTCAAGGTATAAGTTGTTTCTCCTATCCATTTGAATACTAATTAACTCATTATTTAATATGTAAATAAAATTTCTTATAAATATAAAATTGTTTATATCGACATATTATTAGATGTAATCTAATGTTTTGGATCACAGATAAAGCAAAATGTATAAGCGTGAGTAGTAGTCATCCCAAGTGTGATATTTCTAGTGTATGACATTGATAGATGACTTTATCGAAAGGCCAATATATTTTGCAACTTGTTATTCATGAATGCAATCTAACACTCATATCGATACTTATCGTTAGCGGTGTTCCAATCATTGGAAGAGGTGTACGATCTCATCATCTAATATGTCATTTGAATTCATATAACATCAATAATAGTAACAGATTTACACTTCTCTCTAATAAATATAATTTCATCAAATGCTTGTAACTTTGTGTCAATCTATAAAACATCACTATTAAGACTTAGATATTACAGCAGTTTTAGCGAAAATGAAAAATGTCTTTTTATTTAATTAATTCAAAATTTTAGTTTAGGCTTTATTTATGATATTATTCCTTATAAATAATACTTTTAAAGCATATGATAATTGTGTTTCATTTATAAAATCTCATAAATCAAATCTTCAAAAATAATACTTTTTATAACTTAAAACATCAAAATTTTATTACATATACTCTTATGTGTTATGCGCATACAGTATTTGCTCTTAATCTGTAATCTCTTTACTTATCTGAAGAACCACTATATGGAAACTTCTTTTGATAGCCAGAGATAACAATTCTGTACGGTTTTGTGAAAGTTAATGTTGTCATTAGTGTAAATGTATCAAAGATTTATATTTTCAAACCTATTCTCTCAGCGATTCACTCAAATATTCTTCATGACGTCAATCCTATAAAACTCTTAGTGCCAACTTTGCGACCTTTAATACATTCATAATTCTTGTTCCAATCAAAAAAGTTGCATAACCTTTATATAAATCATATCTCTTGAACCTCAACTAACTCAAGATGAATCTTCATATTTAAATTTAATAATTCTAATATATTCTTCAATTATTATAAAATATTCTCTGTCTTCTCCTGAGCTAAACAAGTGATACATTTTTAACGAAATACAATATGACCATTAATATGAGCTCGTATTGAATTGTTTTGTCTTAACATTTAAATTGAATTATAAAATTATTTAAAATTCTCATATTTGAAGCTAGATTTTCATTATAATGTCAATTCATTTCTAAAACAGTGTAGGCTTAAAGCTAAATGAATAAAACATTTCAATACATAGTTTGTCTATCAAACTCATAAAATATTTATACAAATAAGTTAAATATAGAACTATATTATTTGAAAATTGACAAAAATAATAATAATCTGTTGTTAACAGTCTAATAGTCAATAATAATGATCATTTCAAAAGTAGACTCACGTCAGTGAAAATTCTGAAAATAAAGAGGGTTTGGTTGCACCAAAAGAATAATACAATCTTTTAATATGTATTTATATTTATATTAAGGCTATTTATATAATGATTCTTGTCTTGATCGTTAAAATAAACTATTTATTTCTGGAATATTTTTAGATGCTATTAATCATAAATCTTAATAACATTATAAACTTGAAATTTATTGTATTTATGCAAAGAATTTTATGGATTTCATGAATACAAAATCCGATCGATTGTTGAATGATATTTATAAATGATCCGCATTTATGAATATTTTTAAATCTTAAATGAGATATAGTTTATAATTTCCGAACTTAATATCGATTTATATTTTGTGTCCATAAGAAAAACATAATATATATGTGTTGTTTAATATACGAGTCTGAAACCAATAGCGCATCCGTTTGTAAATAATGGGATAATATTTAAATCATTTACGATTTTATCTATTTTTAGAGTTTCTCTACAATTCAATTCATATAGAATCCAAAATTTTGTCACGAGTCTTAACTCGTGTCGTAAGGATTTGAACTGGATTTCAAATGCATTACTATAATCAAGAAAATTACTACTAAATTAAAATCTATTAAAAAATTTCAACACATTCTCTCTGAAAAAATTAGCTTTTCTTCATTTGTTTTGACTTAACTTAATTCATAGTTTGCTTAATATGATGTCAACAGATTCGCTAACACTTAAAGAATGTTAGACATGTGTTTCTTATTTACAAGCATTTTGCTTGTCTTAAAAATATATATTAATTGAAATAATACACAGCATTTGCATTTTTAAAATTTTGCAAAAAGGGTTAGCTTTCGATTAAATAGAAATAAATTGTGTTAAATAAATAGAGTTTAAAACTTATATTGAGTTAAGTATAAAAAAATAATAACTTAAAACAAAATTTAATCCAATAAAAGTATTTTAATGTGAAAAAGAACACCGAAATTTTTTACAAAGAGTCGGTTGGACTCTGACGACAATTATTCTCTAAGCTAATCAAAAGGTAAACCAATTTTTGCAAAATATTAAATATGCAAATGCTGCGTATGATCTCAATTAATGCATTTACTTGTGTTGCTATTATGGAAAACAAAACTGCAGTAAAAATATAAAAGGATAAGAAATAGTTTATTGAGTTAACAAACGTAACATTCAATAGAAGCCTTTTCGAGTGGAGTGGCTCTGAATATATTCAATGAATAGAGAAGCATAACCTGGTGTTGCACTTATATCAATGGAAATCCCATAATGAAGTGTTATTTATTGTTGACTTAGGCTTTGAATTTCTAGATGTGCTCATAGATGTGACTTTTATGAGTGCTTTCCATACTCACACCACTTTCAAAGACTCATTACCGGTTAGAAAATTAACGTCTCCTGCGGTTCACTGAAGATAAAGGAAATTGTTCACAACTATGCAAACCAAGAATATCTAAAATAAGGATATAAAGTAACTTTTACTTTCCCATTAAAGCTAATTTAGAGTTGTAAATCCTTAAACCCATAGCAACAAAATAGTTCTTTACTAAATTGATTTTTTATCATATTTTATTAAAATAATTTCTAGTAATTCTCATATTCTTTGACTTGAGTTCTCATATTTATTAATCATAAATACATTGAAAGTTCACTAAATAAATGCTCAATGTTTGAAAATGTTTCGAAAATTGAAATAAAATAATTATTTTTAAAGGGCTGTAGCAGTATCACAAACCACCCATTTTCTAACCTTATTACACGTGTGAATAACGTAAGTCGCAAAGCAAATCAAGTAATCATCAACTTAGGAAAGATTCAAATATTAAATGCTACTTAATTAATAAAAGTGGATTTATTTTTATAGTTATAAAAGTATTGTGAAGGTAGTAAAAGTAGTCATATATTTTACAAATGTTTCAAATTTGACTTAAATTGGAGTTTTATTAGAGTTGAATTGACTAACATTTCTTAAGTAGGGAATCAGTGGTTTAACAATTGGTGGATTGAGATGGTCCCTTTTTAAAGTCATGCATTTAGAAAATAATTACCCTAATTTCCCCCGTATAAGTCGCACCCACAGATAAGTCGCACCACTGGAAACAACCCCAATAACCCCACTGAAAATAACCCTTCGTATAAGTCGCAGTCATTATTTTTTAAAATTTTAACTTTTTTCTTCAGATAAGTCTCGACTTATACGGGAGAAATTAGGGTACAATGTGAGCTTACACAATTTTGGCACATGATTGGAGTTAATACATTTCAGTGGAATTTACGTGAAGCAGTCAAATATTGAAGTTTATTGAAACTTATCGCACAAATTATTAAATAATTAATTGTGTTTCAAAGTTAAATCATAATAAATATTTAGATAAAAATGTTTGTCATAATCAAAATTAACTGAAATATAAGGACAATACAAATCAAGCTGTAGAAGAAAGGCTTGCTATAAAAATAACTCGAAATAATATTTTTTTGTTTTGATTAAATATACTTCAATGGGTTAGTAATATTGTACGGTATATCAAATAATTAGCTTGTATTTGAGTCCATTATTATTTTGTGGTTTTGATCGGTGTGCAGAAAGAGAATTCTCAGGAGTTTTATATGTTCTCAATATAGTTCTCAACAGAGTCTGTTTCGCGATTTTAACAGGACTTAAATTTTTTGCGAGCCTGAAACGGAGCCTTGAACCTGAGCCTGAGCCTGAGCCTGAGCCTGAGCCTGAGCCTGAGCCTGAGCCTGCCCATTACTAACATTCTTTGATAAAAAAAATCTTAAAATAATGTTTTTCTGTTTTAATTCTTTGATTTTAGTTTAAAATCGCATTAAAATAAATAATCAAAATAACACTTCATATATATGTTTAAAACAAATTGGAAATATTGTCCATAATTTTTTTAAACGATGGCAAACCTTTGTTAACTAAATTCACTATAAGCTCAAAAGTATGACTGAGACCACTCTTGGTGGACAGCTCTGCTTTAAAGATTTGTTACACACTTATTATTAAAGGTAAAAACCTTTAAAAACATCTTACGATTAATATAAGCTTAAATGATAGATATGTTATTCAAAGTAAATTAACACATAATTGTAAACTTAATTTAAGAAATAGTCAGTTGAATAATGAATACCTTAACCTTACATATTATAGCATTAAAAAGTTATCTACAGTTAAATAAAAATCTCTTAATATGAAAAAATTAGTAATAAATTAATAAATTTTCTAACATTTTTCATTCTGTTCTGCGCTATAATACTATTGCTAAATATTTTAATTTTAAATACAGTAGACTCTCGTTATAGTGAACGACCAAATGCAAGAGAAATTCGTTCACTATATCAAGAGTTCACTATATCGGAAGTCAATACTATAACATTGTCGGGTATAGCGAACCAAACTAGTGGTCTAAAATTGTTCACTATAGCCAGAGATTCACTATATCCGACTTCACTATAACGAGAGTCTACTGTATTGCAAGTGATACACATGAATGGTATATATTTTGAATTCTTAACTATTATTAACCGAACAGTGATGTAGTTTAATAGCTATTATATAAGTAAAAATGCTTAAAAATAAAATGCATTTCCACTTAAATCACTGATTATATAAAGTCATTGTATAAAAAAGTTCACTAAAATACTATACAATTCATATATTATTTGAAGGTTATTCAAAAGAAAAAAGTTTATAGAGCTTTACTTTTTCTCGAGGGCTAGTCTGCAAAGCATAATAACAATTGATAAAAAAATTGACACAAATTATTATCACTCAGTTGCTATTTCTTAGAAATACCTTTCTTTGAATTTATTTTATTAAATAACAAGTTTTGCCATAAGTTGAACTGAAGTGGAAAACATATAATTATGTAATCAAACGATAGAAAGTCACAAAACTATGTTATAAAATCAAAATTTTAGTTATGTGTGAGAACAGTGTATTTTTTTTTACTTTTTGCAATTAATAGTTCAAAACAGAATTTAATTAATAATAAAGTTTGTGATTCGACTTATTAATAAAGTACTTAAAATATTTATAAATAATTAATAATTTATAAATGAATTAATAAAGAAAGTGCTTTGAAAAGGAAGATAATTGATGTTGAGATGGAATCTGAATTTTGTGAAGATATGAAATTTTATTTTGAACTGTGTTTTAGAATTTTTTTCTTTTACATTATGTATTATTTTAAAAATGTTAATAAATCTTTGAATAAGAATATTGTTTTTAATATTTGCTATAAATATAAGTTTTAATTTTTGGGAATTTAATCAAATTATTTAATATAAAAATAATTTTACTAAATATATAATTTACTGATTAAATGTTTGGTTTCTTAAATGCTTATCGAAAATGAAGATGTTATTAATTTTTAAGTTGAATTATATTATGAAATACTGCACTTATTCTTTGTATACTATTTTTCACCTTTAATTCTATTTGTAAGACATATAAAACATTTACGATTAAACCTGAGCTAACATGAAATAATGGGAGATTTAAATTAAGTCAAATATTTCATTAAAATGTATCGCATTAGTGAATAAAAAAATTGTCTAAAAGCAAAAAATACAAATAATTCTTTCGGCGAAAAAAGTGCCGGTACCTGTTATACCTAATAATATCGCGCTCATGAATATTCATTGTTACTTTATAAATTTAAAACATTTTTATGTGTGTATAATATATGTACACACATTATATTATTTACAAATATAATATACCATTGAATATTAGTTTTAAACAATATTCTTATTTATAATATGCATACAATTATTTGTATTGAATTTACTTTTATAGTTTGATTCAGTGTGTGATCAATCTTACGAACATGTAATCAATAGTTATTGTGTTGAATAAAACCTGTCATTCAGACAAAAGCTTTAATAGATTTCTTTTTTGTATAAACGATTGAATATAACTGTATTTCACGTGACTCTAAAATAAATATAAAAATAGATTGAATCAAATACTTTTAATATAAAACATGTGATTTTATTTTTTTGTGCTTATAATTTTTTCAGTAAACAAAAAAAATTAAATTTCTTTTATATACATATTTCACGTCTAATCATACTGTATATTACTTCTATCCACTGCCGTAACTACCTATCGGGCTATGGCCTTCCCCAAAGATTTTTTAAAAGTTAAGTGTAGGTCTATATTAATTTTTAAAAATTACTATATTTTGGGGTTTTGCTATGTTTAGCCCCCCCCCAACAGAAAATCCAGGTTACGGAGCTGCTTCTATCTTTAAATTATTGAAATCAATATACTGTACCTGCAATTATTTATTAAAGAAATAAGTGATGTATAAATAGTGAGCACACAATAGGCATATGTTTAGGAAGTGATTTGGCATACAGTATATTAATTGAATGAGAAAAATTTATTTTATTCAAATAAATATAATTATAGATTATATGCTTTAAACACATAATTGGATTCATTCAAACGACAAAAGCATACATATCTACTTCGCTTATATAACTTATAATTACTATAAATTTAATTATAAAGCTGACTTATTTTCACAAATTTAATATAAGTATGCATTAAATATTAATACTCAAATATATATGTGACGCGATAAATCCAAAGGAGACATAAAAGGCTTTCATTATTACT
>JAQGAM010000070.1:0-18651 GCA_034697665.1 Nanhermannia comitalis
CAATTCAGGTCAGCCAAGCGAAAAATTTTGCCCCCAATGAGTTATGAAAATTTGATTCCACCATAAATGGTTTGGTATCTGATAATCAATAGCGTGTGTCGAATACTCAAAATGAGTAATAAAAATGTTTTGAATAAATTTTACGGTC
The DNA here is from genome assembly GCA_034697665.1 of Nanhermannia comitalis. NCBI lineage: Eukaryota > Metazoa > Arthropoda > Arachnida > Sarcoptiformes > Nanhermanniidae > Nanhermannia > Nanhermannia comitalis. The sequence goes on from JAQGAM010000070.1 coordinate 149, forward strand.
CGTCAAGTCTTTATGTCTTTATCACCTTATAACTGACCGTTTGGTTAAAATCTGTGGGTAGACCTGGTCTGGCCCTGGTATATACCAATAAGCAGTAAATCACTTAAAAAGTTTTTCTGCAGCTAACTCGTATGGCTTTAAAATGAATAAAATATAGAAATGATGTGCAATAAATTCTTTAGAAATTCTTACAAATTATTTTTGATATTTTATTGAATTAAGAACATTCATTTCAATCAATTTTTATGTAACTTTGTTTAAAAATTTGTTAAAATCTGACTATTTTATGGGCAAAATTTTTTAATATCTAGATATGCTGTGGATTTGAACTTATAATATCAGAATTTTTTTTTTTATTGAATTATGAGTTTAAAAAAGCAAATAACACTTCTTAAGTGTTCTAATCTCTCTATAATTCATCTAAAGATGGGTAAAAATATGGGATTTTCTAAAATTCCGATGCATTGGTTATATTATATTTTTTGCATTTTTGATTAGTATTTTTGTATCGATTGAAGATTGAGTCAAAACATTAAGCAATTTTATTTTGGCGAACAAATAAAAATGAGTTTAGAAATCGATTTAAAAGAGAAACTTACAGAAAATGCAATTTCTGAGCAAAAAAAGTTTAGTAAAAATTTTTAGATAAATTCTATTAAATGTTAAGCATGAAGAATGTGATCAGAAAAGTTATTAAAAGCAATGAAACTCTTTATACTGAATATCAAATTGAATTGAGCAAACTTTATAAAATAGCTCACATTCGTTCAAACTATAAAGCATTTAATAAATTATTAAACGTTCACTTTATAGTTCAGTCATATCTGTTACTCAACGACTGGTAACTTAGCGATGTATGAGAATTGTTAACAAAATTCATTTTTTAATTTCTTAAGACTGACTCAACTGAATATCAATGCAAAATCTCATAAATATTAATATAAAATTTTCAAAACTAAAATTTATTCCAAACAATTATCAATTGAAAAATAGAAAAGTGTTCACATTATTCTCAATGAAAACGCTTTTAATTTTACGTACTCTATAGTGTCCTAATATATAACAGTAGAATATTAATATATAGCTGTTATATAAGTGCAGTATTAAGTTATTTATTTATTTTGATATAAAAAAGGGTCGCATATGATGCATACATTTCGAGAGCAATAGGAATTATGTGCTTCACATTTGCAATTTAACAAATTAAGCGCTTTCTATGTCACTCAATGAAAGAATAACAAAGTTAAAGAGAAAGCCCTTTAATGCAGTTTTTGAGCATTAACTCGATTATACCTTAAGTAAAATATATTTACAGATCGTTTATAGTAAATCCAATCTCTAGTATATTCAGTCCATACATCACTAGAGAGTAGATCCAAGTCTGGCACACTTTTGAAAAACTTCCTTAATGCCGGACAGTATTGGTATGTGAGAGAAATCATAACATAAGTCTTATGGGAATGGTTAAAATAAAACTAGAGGTGGGTATCGAAATGAGATTCTCGAATCTCGAATCTCGACCCAAAATTTTGGAGACGGTTCTCGATCGAGATATACTCGAAACTCAATCAAGTCTCAAATTGATGATTAAATCGAATTAATTCAGCTATTTTAAGGATTTTCAAGAGAAGAAGATTAATTAATTTAACTTCTGATATAGACATATATAAGTATATAGTTTATAGATAGTGTCTGAACGCTTTTTTTCTTTAATGTTTAGAGTTTTAGATACTAATGACATGCTTTCTAAATGTTGAAACTAATCTATTCATAAATATGATAATTTTTAAAATTTTAATTAGACGTGAGATACTCATTCTCGAAAATTACGCACCTCTAATAAAAACACTTTGAGGAAGGTGTGATGTTTATAGAGAAAATCGTCTTAACCCTGATGATAAAATATTTAGTAAGGATATACACATTCGGAGTAATGTTTTCAATTATTTATGCACTTCAAACATTGAAATATTGTTTTAAGTGACATTTTTAATGACACTTTATCTACACTTTTAATTTATTAAAGGTTTTAATCAATTTTTTAACATTTTATATAAAGACAAAAAAAATATAACAACTCTAAGCTTTAATTAAGTTAAACATAATGTTATTAATTAATTATAAAAATGTTGTTTAACTTAAAATCTAATCAAATTAATAATTAAATGAATAAAACTTTAAAAATTACTTATGAGAAGCAGTTGTGTGCGTACCCAACAAACGTTTCCATTAAAGCGTCTGATTTATAATGACTTATATTTATAGATAAAATCTATTCATTTTCTTTTTTTTCTGCCCTCAAAGCGGTTTTGTTCGTTCATTAAATTCACTAAATTAATAGTGAAATGAAATATTTCCTGAAGGAAGGCTTAGATATCAAATATAATAGAATTGAAATATATTGTATTATATACAGTGAGGATAAAGTAAAAGTAATATTGAGGCTCACATGAGTTCAAATGGAACAATCAAATGAAACTTAACTGTGTATAAGCTCTAAAGTATAAGATTTACACACATGACTCTGCCGTTAAAGTAATTTCTGAAGAGTTTATTACTAGAAGAAAATCGAGTTAATAATGAATTTATCAAAAATATTATTCTTTAAAATCTAAACCCTATTTTCAATTCAAAGTTAAATATAACTTATTATTATAGCATTTTGGTTGAGTCTATTTTTTAAGAATAATTTTTAAATTTAATAAAACAAATGTTCGGTATTGCAAATAAATTTCATTTTTGTATATAAGATATTTTCAAATTAAAATTAATATTTTTAAACTTCAATGAATTATTAAATTTGTGCTATAGATACACAAACTTGTGTAGGAATACCTCTGCAGTTGAATTCTTAATTAAATTCAATTTTGAAATATTAAATCAATTTTTTAATTGAAAATATTTTTAAAAACCTCCTGTACTTAAAGTGATTGACTTAAGTTTTTTAAACAATTAAAGACCAATTAAGGTGAATGAAACCCTTTTTGTTTTGAAACACTTTAAATTAAACTCATATAAAATGATTTATATATAAGTTAATTTCATAATGAAATACAATTAGCTGTAAATATAAAATTATTAGCGAAATAATCTCATAATATGCTCACAAAAAAAGGAAAGAAAAATATTTTTAGTAATAAAATTAGTTTTAGCAAAATATACAGTATATACCGGGGGTTCTCAAATGGTTGGCCGCAAAGCGATTTTGTTTATCATTATGTTCTATGGAATAATTGAAATCTTAGCAAAAAATACTATAGAAAGTGGGCCGCGAGCAAAAAAGTCTGAGAATACATCACATTTCCATAAAATACATTCATACACAATATTAAAAGCTTATATACAAGTTGTGTTGGATACCAATGAAAAAATTTATTTAATTATATGTTACAAAACGTATGGCTTGGGTACTCATAAAACTCAATACAATAAGCAATATTATAATAATTGTCATATACTTAAGTTATTTGTTGTGTATAATGTTGTAATTTATATACAATGCAAATGTATAGCAATGCAAGTATAGAAAAGCACATACTATTTCTCTTTACTGTATATGACAAAAGAGGAGCACTTCAATCGACTTCAATATGCAATTCAAGTTTATCAACTATTTCAATGTTATACTTGTATTGAGACTTTTATACCTTAAATAAGTTTAATTAAAGGATAGAGGGCTTTTAAAAAGATTATAAGATAAGTTTAAACAGATATTTCAATTTAACGCTTATATATAATCTGCATAAAAAAATATAATTAAAAAAATCAATTTTCATGGACTACACATTTAAACTGATACATATTTACTTTAATAGTAACACTACATTAGACAGTATATCCAGTATAACAGTACAGTACTGTGTAATGTATTATTTCAATTCAAATCAGTGTTGGTTTTCATTTATTCTAACTTTTCAATAGGAAATGATTAGGAAATAATGTAGTTTAGACTTATTTCAAGGCTATATTATTGATGTACGTAATTTGATTTTAAAAATTTTTAATCAAAAATTAAATTTCTTCTTATTTTTTATGAAAAACCTTTATAGTTTTATAAAAATAAACACTATGTATACCATTAATAGTATCAGAGAAAGGATTTCTCCAAAATAATTTTTATGTTAAATTGAAAAAAAATTTGGTTTCACGATAGATAAGAGAATTATTAAAAAAATCTAAATTCTTTGAGCTGTACGATGAAAACGATTCGTCTCAATAGCATTAGCCGTTTGAAACATCGCTATAATGTCTAATTAAAATATAGAGTATATGATTGAATTAATTGGTGTTTATTTCCTTATTATTTGAATATTAGGTTAAAGCTATAGAATAGTTTATATCAACATTTAATGCATTAGACACGTCATTCTCTGACGCAAAATATCTTATTCTTAGAATTTTCAGATCTCAAAGAACAATACATATCAAATGGGTGACCGATTTTGAATAGTTATACCTTATTATAACTTACAATATAAATCATAAGTTCAATCTATGGTTACTATAATTAACGTGTTTTCAATAAAAATATGTTGAACAAGATTTTTGTGTTCACTGAATATAGTCTTTTGAATAAGAAATAAACGTCAAAATGAGAGACCGACAAAATTTTGTATTATATTATACATGCGTTCAATATATGCGTTACTAAAAGTAGAGATTATTGCAAATATCTAACAAAGTATCAGATTTTCAACAATTTATTTTTTTCAATTTAATTCTAATTCCTATGACTAAACTTTCCTCCAATACACTTAAGTATTGTAACTCAAGATGCAGTCTATTCTTCAAACTTGTGATTTATTTCCTATGTTAGCACTTTGGCTGTCATCCTACCCGATCTCACCTAATAGTGATTTTGTACCAGTGCATACTTTCCAGCAATAGCTTGATCTAAAAAATAGCTTTTATTCCAAAATTTCACAATCATTTTCTCAAAAAGACTCAGGAATTATATCGATTTTACTATTGATAATGTAGTTGATATACAGCGATGTTGTACTGGTGCAGCACATTTATAAAGTATTAAAGTTTACAATTTGTTTAAGTGAACAAAATTTTGAACCAATCAATTATTTCCCAATTGAGTAAATTTAATCTATTTATGGAAATAAATTCTTTATTAAGGCTTAAAATTCTGGGGGTTTTAATCGAGTCTTCATATCATATTGATATTTATGCAAATTATGAGAATATTCTTTGAAATAAAGTCCTTTCAAATAAAAAGAATTATGCAAATCAGTCAAAAAACGAAAGAATACTGAATATTCAGCTTTAAAATAATATTAGTTTTGAGTCATATATAAAGCCTGTTTGCAGTAATGTGTGCAGCGATTCAATTATTTTAGTTATTCTTAGGACTAAGGCATTCAAATTTGCTCTTTTATTATACAAAAATTAGTTTCATTCACGTCAGTGTGAAATTAAAATTTTTGAAAATATAAATAGCAATTAAAAAAACAAATTTAAGCGGAAAATTAAAATGAAAACACAGCAAATGCATAATTAGAAAAACTTAAGTCAAGAAAACTTAGGATATAGATATTTAAATTATACACATTAGACGTTTAACTTACTCTTTGAACCTATAAATTATGCAAATCTATTAAATTCCTAAATCGACCATTAAATGGAAACTTTAATGCTATCTATATTTGTTTGCTCAATAATTTTACATATTTGAAACATTTTCGAGTGAAGCACAACTCAAAGCCAACACAATTGAATGATAAGTTTTTAGATTAAATTAATATCTTATTCATCGCTATAATTATTTATAATTTGCATTCATATGATTTAATTTATGAACTGACAAAATGATAGATTAGGAAAGTTTTGCTTTTAAATTAATAGCTGCAGAATAGTTGGACTTCTATTCTTCACCAAAAGTTAGCTTTTGATCCTCAATAAGCCATTAATTAAGAGTTAAAGTTAATTAATGGTGCGCACGAGTCTATTATTTTTAAGGTCCAGTTTAAATCATTTTGTCTAATAATTAAATGAGTTAATATAAAATTCTTATAAAACTTTTAATAAAACAGTGAATATTTTAGTTTATAATTATGAATATACCGGTAATTTCACACATTAAGCCTTAAGTCAATTTATCATTAATTGTAAGCTAAATATACAATAATTATTATTGATAGTTATAAGACATCAAAATGAGAATATATTTTGTAATTAAAACTTATAATTATGATCTATATTACAAAATCTTTTATGAATTTGACATAAAGATAGATGAAAAGGATGACAATGTTTTATAAGAACCATAAAGGCCTAAACACACAAAATATTTTAAATTAGTATAAATATATTTTACTATCAAATTCTTGTGGGCATTATTCTTATGTAAATTCTAAAATTCATAAATCAAAAGTGGAATAACAGTGAGAGTAAGAGAACTTCATTAGTTATCGTGAAAAACACGATAAGTTAATATAAATTTCACAGAACAGTTTCCGGGTATCATAGCTTTCGATACAGCATATAATACAATGTTATAATGTTTAGAATGCAATATAAGTAAAAATTTGATATATTTATGAGCTATTATTTTCTTAAATATATTATTCAAAGAATTAAGTAACAGATGGTGAACATTACCACTATTAGATTTATTTTCGCGGATAACACAGCCTTTGACAAAATATAATTATAATTTATTTCAGCGCATAATTTAATATCTGAATGTTATCGGTATATACTGTGCACTGTATATAAGTTATGTTTTTAGGCTTTAGTTATTGGTTATTCCAATACGATGTCTGTCACGCATATTAGCATTAAATTAATTTTACTCTTAATTTTCGCCTTTTTTCTATGAATTTTCGGGATAATTAAGTTTTCTCTCATTGAGTTATTTTGAGTAAAAGACTGATCAGTTTTATTGACTTATTAATCAAAGCCTTAATCTTCTTTCATTTCAGTGATTTAAGAGTGACTTTAGGAGTTTAAACTGTTGAGCACTGGTTACTGATAAAAGACTTTTATGATTTGCTGAACAAATAAAGGATTCTCTTACAGTCGACAGAAGAGAGCCTTAATTCTACCGAAAAATCATATTATTTTTCATCAAATATATTGCGAAAGTCGTCAGGAAATTGACAAAAATTATATTAAATTCAAATGAAAATAACCTTTAATTCAATTGATTAGACAAAAAGTAAATTTAACTTTTTTAAAATTATAATTATTATTAATGTATATAAAGAAAAATAATATTTATTCACACTTTCATCTAATCAAATGAAAAAAACAATAAAATATAATATCCATTGCTTTAGGTATAGTTAGAGTCAGTAAACGTTAGAATAAATAAGTTTATGCCTTAAATACAAATTGAATTTAAAAGAATCTCTTCTCTGACTCTTTAGTATTCCCTTATATTCTCGATTCTCTTGACTACAGAATAATTCTCTACAACAGGTCTATTATAAGGCAAATATCCGGAAGCGCTTGGCATAGACTTAAATCATAAGTCATATAAAATATATATATCAATAAAAAATATAATTAAAAGCGTATTTAAAGCATATATAAAAGACATACCACTAGTGATCTTCTTCTCCCCCGACTGACTCGTGACGCTGTGAAAGCAGACACTCTTCTGCTGTTGTCTTAAACTTCTGTTAAAATTGAAGACAACTCCAGACCCGTCTTCAGATTCTGGCGAAGCGTTCTCTCTATTGCCAGCGTCTGATTCGTAACAAATAGATCCGGAACTAGTGGTCGGCATTTGATCCAAATTAGTCGACGAAGACGTGCTCTGATTAGAGTCGTCTTGATTTAGACCTACTGTCAGTTCACTGTCAGCTCTCGTGTTGGGTTTGCACTCACTCTCAACTACAGTAAGACCCGTAGCCATCAGTTTAATGAATGTTTTTCACACAAAATTCAATTATATGTAAAAAAGTTTAATTCACTTTTTCTTAAGTGTTAACAAAACAGAAGCACTTCTTAAGTAAGACTTGTTTAGCACTGACTCAGAAATTCATTAATAAGTTTTGAGACGAGTTTTACTGCAAAACAAAAATTTATAATTAATTTCGCGACTGATATAAAGCGAAAAAAGTTTTAATTATAAGTATAGCAAAACATTTGTGAACTAAGCTATCAATTCATTTATCACACATTCCTGTATACAGTACTGCACTGTTAGAGCACTGACTACTCTATGTATAACTCAATGGTTATATCGCTTAAGCTCTTAAAGTATTTCTATTTTATTAAAAACACTATTTCTGGTATATTATTGAATAGAAAATAAATATTAGGCGAGAGATATGTATAACGTTTACCAATAATTTTTTAAATTAACTTTTAAAGTAAAAAATAAGTGATTTAATTATGAAAAGTCATAATTATTTGCAATGAGTTCCTCTACTTATAGACCGTTTCAAAAAGCGTTCAAAGCGTTTAACTCTACGAAGAATTGCTAACTATTGATATCAGTTTTTGTTTATAACACAACTCTCTCTTTCTCTCTCTAATAGCTTCGTAGAGGAGAAGGATGTTTGTTGTTATGGAGACGGTTCAGAACTGTCTAATCATTAGAAATATTGTGTTCATAGAGTACGCGCTCTTTATTAATATTATTGATCCCTATATTAAAGTTTTGTTTTAAACTAACTCTTAGTCTAAAATATATTCTTAATTTGACTTAAGAGTCAATTTATTTGACAATTGATAAGTGAATGTAATATAATTGTAGTGGAAATTATTTAAAGAAAATGAAAGTTTTGATCAATTTGAAAAAATTAGGTCTGAATTTAGACACAGAATATTCTCGATTCTTGAATTGCATGCATTTTTTCAGACATTTAATTATTTTAAAATAAATTTTATTGAAATACAGTATATTTTATAAATAATATGGGAATCACTCAGATATAGTAAACTATCAAAGCTGTCTCTTTTGTTACTCAATCAAAACTTCTTTGAAGGCATTGACAAATATTGACCACAACTGAATCCCAAATGGTCACTAACTCTATAACTGATAAGACAATCAACAAATTGGCAAAACTCTTATACTTGAAGTCTATTATAGTGATGAATCAATAATCTAATTAATAAAAGAAAATTTATTATATGTTTAACCATTTCTATCCAACTCAGCTCTTTTAGATCTGATTAATAACTGATTTCAGACCAAATATAACTCATAAAACAATTGAGACTCACATAAAGTAAACCATTCATACCGTACAATTCAAATATTAGTTCATATCCATTGACGAAGGCAGTGATGGATATTAGAATATAATCTTTATTAATATTGATCTAAAAAGTTATGAAAGTCTAGATTTTATACTTATAGTTATAATTAAAATACTTTAAATACGAGTTTTAGAGACCTTTTAAATAAGTTTCTAAAAAAACTCGTATGTTTGACATTATTTGATTTATTGATAAATTATTTTTTTATACGATTAAATTAAATGTTTTTTAAACTTTTTGTTTGTGCCCACTTTTAGTTTATTTAAAAGAACTTAAGCTATTTTGGTTGTATAGTTTGGAGTAATGTTGCAACTATTTCTTACTTTTGCGAACCAACCCAACTATAATTTAATTATACAGAAATTCAAACCGATTCAAACCCAAACCCAAACCCAACAAAACCAAACCAAACCAATACCATTGCTTAACAACTTTCATGAGCACAAAAATTTTTTATCATCGATTTCTCCAAAGGTTGCGCCAGAATTTATGCATTTCTGAATAAATTCATGAGATTCTTTCAGTGATATTTTTCAGAATGCAAGCTTTTGATTACTTTTTAAAAATAATTTTGAGAGAATCTCAATGAGAGCCAAATAAAAAACCAAAATAAGCTCAAATGGTTCTCAGTTCTGGGCATAAAACACGAACCAAAATATGATTTTTTTTAACAGAACTGAAATCAGAACTAAACCAGAGATTTCCCTAATTTGGAACCAAACCAACCCATACACTTACCGAACTGAACCAAATTCAATAGAACAAGAACTAGTTGTAACATTAGTTTAGAGTAACTTTGAATGACTAGAGAGCTCGCAACCAATAAATAAGGATATTTGATAATCATTATCGTAAAACTTGAGACTTATATTGGAAATAATCATTACGATTGCTATTACTTTATATGGCATAATACAAACATAAATCAGTTTCTAATGTTCTTTTTCAAGACATAGACTTGCGATTTATATTCTCTTTAAATCTATATAAAGGGTGTTTAGATATTGACAGAACTATAGCAGGCTTGAGCACTAAAGCCATCTGACATTTACCATACTTAATAAGTCTATAATATTATTCTCATATGAGTCTCATTCCAAATATCGATTCCTAGACTTATACCTAAATTATAAGGTAAAGGTCAATACTTTTTGTTTTGCCAAACACTTATTCTCACATAACGAACACAACTGAAAGGTTTCTTTTAAGTGCATGAAGTCATGCAAAACAATGTTAATGCACATAAAGTTTGTCTCTAAAACTCAACCAAAACTAGATTCGGTTAAAGTACCAATAATTTGCATGCAATCCTCACATTCGACTAACCATTATGTGTCTGTCTCTTGGTTTTTCATATTCTCTCAATGCCTGCCTCTCCTCTATGTGAGTCTCTTATAGCGCAAACACAACCCAAAGGACGTGATAAAACTTTATATTTATAGTTATTAATAGCATCACTGAAATGTACACTTCAAATATAGCTCAGACATAGCAGTGCAACATTTTAACAGTTATCTCGGCAGCTAAAGCAGGAACACACTGGCAAAGGTCGTCCTTTAATTTATACTTAAATTAATTCAAGTTTAGCCTTAATAACAATGTTCAGTATGAATGATGCAGTTGTTAAGTGAATATTATTGTATTATTGTCTAAATTAATGGTATCATTACATTTGTGAGTTAATCTTTATTATGTAAGTCAAATATAACTGAACTAAGTTTTAGTAATAATATTTGATTAAAAGTCTACATTATATTTATGAAATAGAAGGTTCATAAATAAAATTATTAATAAATTATTATTAATCATAAGAAACTAATCAATTCGTTTGTAAAGAAATAGCCTAAAAGTCTAACCGAAAATATCAAGTGATTTATACATTTTATGCGACAATAATTATAATTAATTGAGTTTCGACTGCGAAAACATTTGATATCACAGTTTTCTTTTGATTGCGGAAGTGAATTGATTTTTAGTTTATGAGTAAAACAACAAATTCTTAGCACTGGATTCTATCAGTTGGAAAACCTTAATCGCAGCTCTCAAGTGTCGGAAATACAATCTTTATAAAACAGAAACTCAAACCATGAGTTCCAAAGAAGAGATTTTAACTTATGATTTGACTACAAGGTATTCCATGCCATTCAACCCATTGTGATCTTAGTTTAAACTTAGAATCTCATCGCTTTTACTAAATATACTTAATTAAAGTTTAAGTTGTAATATAAGTATAGTCTCGAACTTATAATGAAATTACGATTAAAATTCAATCATAATTAGCTGACTCAATAGTAACAGCTTTTTGTGCTAATTGTTATTTTTTTAAAGATTTAGCAAATGATTACTAGTCTTATAATTAATGTTTTAGACTTTGATTGATAATAGATATTATGATTTTGGAGAAAACAAATCTCTAAAATTTTTTCATCAATTTTGACTTAAGAACTGATAAAATGAAATATAAACCAAATTATCTGTAGAATTATGAACATTAAAGTCTGTTTAAAGTAAGATATTCTTAATATAGAAATTCTTGAATTATTCTGTTTATGCAAAACTAAAATAACTTACAAATCGTAATCTCATAATACAATGTAAAATAATTCCGAAAGTAAACAAATCTTAAAAATCTATTTTTAGTGATACAATAGAAGAGTCAATTAGTATGTGGCAGACATTGCCTGACGTTCTGTTAGAAGAGATATTTTCTATGCTATCAATAAAGGAAAGACACTCTGCGTCTCAGGTATGCAGAAATTGGTATCGAATATTTCACTCATCACAAATCTGGTCAACATTCATACTCGACGACATGGCTCTGACTAAGCGAAAGTACAATTATTATTTAGGATATCAACGAATACTTGATCACTATCGCACTCAGGTTTCAATTACAATATATCAATAGCTCCACAATAATAGTTGGCATCAAAAAATAGGGCGCATTAGAAAACTCAGAAAACAACTGCAAAACAGATACCTTTAACAAAAACTTTCACTATTATTCAACTGGAAAAATACCGTTAACTTAAAGTTTTTGTTGACCCTATTTTTAATTGATACTATTTTTGTTGAGCTATAGTGTGTCCAATACTTTTCACTTACTCGATAGATCTTTTTGAATCGTGTGGGACAACATTTACGAAAACTCATTCTGAGACCAATCGAAAACTTTTTCAATCTCTACGAATTCATAAGAATAATGTCTTATTATGCGGAATATTTTGAGTTTAATTCACTCGCAAAACTACATACTTTGGACTTCACATTTTCCTGCCATCAAACACATCGTCGAGAACAAGAAAGGGGAGGAAATCAAGAATTAGTATTCGGTACTGGAGGCAAACTATTACAAGCCTTGAAGAGTCTCATGAGTAATTTAGAGGGTAAGCCTCTTTGCTTTAATAGGACATACTTTCATATTTTCGCACTGTTTTGATTAGAAGTGTTGTATTTTGTTTCTCAGTTTTAGTAATAAAAACGGAATTAATATGAGATAATCTCGATATACAATATACGTATTAGATAATAAAGTTAAAAAGGAAGATAAAAATAGTCTAAAAATATATCAGCACCACATACTGTACTGTAATCTTAAACTTATACCAATCTTACAAAAAAGTTATAACTCATGAATAAAACGAAAACAACTTTTCTTAGATATCACAGACTATTCCTAGTTTAATAGAGTGTTACATTTCAACTTATTTTTTGTTACTGTAATAAAAAGAGAACCAAAAGCGAGTCCAACTTGTATTTTATTTGTTACCATAAAGTAAAAAAAGTTATATAGTAATTATTTAGAAATATAGCGAAGATATAAAAGTTATTACTATTATTACTTCCAACTTAATTACGATTTAGTCTTTTTTGCAATTATGCCGTATATGATTTTAATTTAATTTTTCTCATATCTGTTCTAAATGACAGTGAAGCTAACAGTAACTTAATTAACTATTTCATAAATATTAATACTTTACAAAATAAGTTATGTTGTGCTCAAATGATTTTATTTGACAATTTAAATCATATTAATAAAGTTACAAAACTACAAATATTGAGTTCAGAGCAGTTCGTGTGTATCATAAAAACCATATAAACTTTAAATCCATGTGGAATTCTAGAACAAAATTATTGTTATTGGAAAAAGTTTTTCTATTGAAGATAGATTTGAAATCGATATTAAGGATTTTGACCGTTTGCCCAATTATTTTGCTTTTATATATATATCTATTTTGCTATATATATAACAAAGCTATTCGAGTCAATACTTTTATTATATTTTTAAATTTTATAATTAATTAAACACTTGAAGGATTCTAATTATGCAATAATTATATCAAAATTTATATAAATATTGGCTCTATTTTTACAAAATTATTATTTATATAATACATGACATCTTTAACATAGGGTTTGAGATCAGAATTTATACTTCAAATTTTTACTGAAATGTAATAGATATACAGTATACTTAGGATCAATCTTTTTTGGGTTTTATTTATTTTTTTTTTGTAAAATCGGCGGAATTTTTCGGGTTTATTTAAAAAATTCACAAAGTTTTCATAAATAATAATTGAAAAAATTACATTCAATATGACCATTAAAATAAAGAATTGTATTCATTCTCGAATTAGCAAGACTAAGACTGGTTTTCTTAAAATTTAATAGATTGAGGCAAAAAATACAATATAAAAACCAGTTAAAAGTTTTCAATTCTAGAAAATAAAGCTTTGCATGTTTACATTTTTAAATTGAAAGTTAACATTATCACCTAAATTTTGTTAATTATCGGGGTAATTCGGGTTAAACCCGAAATATACTGCAAAAAATCGGCGGGCTTTATCAGGTTTTATCGGGTTAACCCCGAAAAAGATTGGCTCTAATTATACTGTACTGTAGGTTATTCAACATCTGCTCAACATAACTGCATCTAACTTAAGACTTTGTCATAATTCATTGATATCATGTCTTTGTTGATAAATTCTTTATTTATATTCCATAAGATTGAATCATAATATTAGTTTCTTGAGAAAAATGACTTCTAATGGTTCTGATCAAAACTTTATTTAAATACTGTTAGATAAACATTGTTTAAATATAATCAACTTCTTTAAGGTTACAATTTTTTAAGATAATTTATTAATTGAGTGTTAAATTTGTTGAATTTACTTTTGTTAATTAATATTAACTAATATTAACTAATCTTTGAGAAAATGTGATATTTATTTTAAATATTAACTTCTGAATGGGTTTATTTTTTTTAATTTCATAAATTGAATAAAAATTTGTTTGAAAATAAATTTTGTATTAAATTGAGTTAAAAATCAGTCGTTTTTATTCGAACATTAGTTTAAATTGAACTGTAAGATAACGTGAGAGTATCAGTATTTCAGTCAAATTCAGTCTATTTGATGGAATTTATCTTAACGACACTGATTAACGTAATCCTATGATCATTTATGCTAAGGTTTTATGCAACACATCAAAAGTTAAATTTAAATGTAAATTAAGAATTACATAAAATTATTTTATGCAATAATATACTATTTTTAGACAACGACATAAATCAAATTTAAAAACCAAATTAAAGATTAAATATTCCTATTAGTGGTAAAATAAATAAAAAACTTATAGCACTAATAGCTTAATAGCATATTTGCTAATACTTTTATGGTGAGATCTTTGAGGCTTAATATAATTGCTTAACTTTTGATGCAAGTTAAATGATAATACTTAATAGATATCAATTAATAGTTTATTTCGGTTTATTTATTCCTAGTTATCAACACTTTATTTTTAGTTTTTAGTCATTCGTTAATCATTAAGTTTATGCTTTTCTGATCAAATGGTCTAATTCTGACTTCTCTGCTTACAAATAAGATTGAATATGAGTTATTAAATGTCAAAATTTTTATCATAACTTATGGTTGTATAAGACTTGAAGATTTTCTTAATAGAAATTAAATATGCCTTACATTTGAAACCTAAATAAACTTCATGAAAATATTAAAGTTGGAGCAAATTCTTACCCTTGAATACTATTTTTGACATATTTTTATTAATCAATTTACTGTTAAATTATTTATAAATTATTCGCAGTTTTGCTTTTAAGACCTCGGAATATATTTTACATTTTTTTGAGGAAACTCTTATCAAAAAATTTGATTAAATTATTGCCACTAAAGGTTGCATTTTAACCAATTTAGTCATATATAAAAACACTAATTATATTTTGTTAACAGAGATTGATCGAAAAGGTTTTAATTAAATTTAATCAAGTACTGGAAAATCTGTAAATTATATGAATGATATTTTTTTTTGCTTACATTTGTTTTTCAACGTAATAATGAAATTGTATGGAAGTATTAATAAAATATTTGATTGAATGCATTTTAGTTTCAAGTATTTTATGAGCATATTATTTCATTATAAGTTATTTTGAGCATACCTGGGCAAGGGGTGCCTGGACCTAGGGGTTGACGCACAGCTCAAAAAAATTTTTAATTTTTTGGCGGAAAACGCGTTTAGAGAAAAATTGTCTCAGAAAATAGGAGATTTTTGACCCCACCTCAGATTTTGAAGAAATTATGAAATAAACCCCTACCCAAATGTTCGAAGCTATGGGTTTAAGAGTAATAAATATAAGCATATTTATAAAATAATAGATTCTAAAGTTATATTAAATCATGAGTTCATATAAATTTAAAAATGGACCTCTTAAGTCATCTCTAATTTTTAAGATTAAAATTTAATATTAAATTAAACTCAATTTTTAGTTTATATCAAATTCAAAAGCCATTTGAATAGGAATATTGAGGTTTCTTAAAGAAAACACAAGTAATCCTATTACTAATTAGAAATATTGAGCTCTATTCTTGACTAATTGGTTAAAATCCTAAATAACGGTTAAAAATAACTTAATCTTGATAAGTCATCGGATGTTGTTTTGAATGCCTTTAAGCTTTAAATTTTCTAAGAAAGTCAATAGAAAAGTGAATTTTGAGAAAAATATCAAAAATCCTTGAAAAGTTTGACACTGAAATAATTAATTAAAAGTATTAATAGTATTCCGGTTTTTATCAAACACTTATATTACATAAA
Source organism: Nanhermannia comitalis (assembly GCA_034697665.1). Lineage (NCBI taxonomy): Eukaryota > Metazoa > Arthropoda > Arachnida > Sarcoptiformes > Nanhermanniidae > Nanhermannia > Nanhermannia comitalis. Next base: position 16,478 of record JAQGAM010000070.1, read on the forward strand.
TTTAAATTAAAAACTTCTCTCTAATTATTATAAATTAAATTAATTAATAAATGATTAAAAATACCAAATTAAGGATTAAATTGTTATTAATTAAAGCTAAAAATGAAACATTTCTGCTGTCATTCACATAGGACTGACTGCTTGATTAATTAGTATGAAATCAATTAAACGCAATGTTGGACTAATATAGCACTAAGAAATAAATGTTTGGTATAACTCTACTATTTATTTTGCATCATTTAGGTCTACAGCATCTCTCACTTCGGGAATTACTTCTAGAGCCGAATGAGGCTCAATATTTATTAGATGATGTGGCAATAAATTGCTGCCAAACCCTCATTTCGCTTAAAGTGATCAACTGCTCAAAGATTCCTTACCCTATACTACATGTTGGGGTATTTGTCAATATGAAGAAATTGGTCATTTCTCCCCAGGTATTCATAATATTGATATAAACATGTATTTGTATCATAAGTGAGAGTATTATTATTGTCCCCAATGAGTAAATTCCTATAACTTTAACGATAATAATCCAGTTAAAGAAGCTGTAGATAGTGTGCAATTTTTTCTCTATTTTTCAGAACATAACAGAAATAAAAAAATCTATAGATTCAGTTATAATGAAATTTGTCAACAATAATACAAATATTATTTCAATTAGCTTTTAGCTAAATATTACTTAAAAAGTAGTCATAACATAACATTTTCTTTTTAGAGTAACCTTAAGAGCTCTTTTAGGTTGCATTTAAACGAAGAATTCCAAGAGTCAAAGATACAGTTATGCTAATATCGCTCACCTGGCTTTTAGCTTTAACCCTGTTTTGAATCTAACCTAATCCACTAATTCCATAGAGCAATGTATACTGACTGAGCTGTTATCCCAAATTCTAGTTATTACTCCTAATTTTCTGTTATTTAATATCCACATAAATTATATTAATGGCGAAAACATAAAAGTAAGTTTCAAAAGATTAAAAATAACAATGGCTTCAACAAAAATACTATAGAGATATATATCAAAGGTTCTTTAGCTTTTAGTGCTCAGTAAATTTACTAAAAAATAAAAAGTTTGCTGAAATGACAAGAATTCCCAGTTAAACATACGTTACGAGCTATGTATAAAGAAATTTAATTTAAGTTTAAAGTTAAAAAATACTGGAGATTCTCTATCCACCGATTCTCAGCTAACTATCCTATGTTTTAAGACATTAGAGCAAACTTCCCAATTTATGTACCATTACTGCACAGTACCGTATATCGTCATAATCTCGAAAACAAAATTCTCGAACGACAAAATCTCAAAAACAAAATTCTCGAACGACAAAATCTCGAATACTAAATCTTAAACACAAAAATCTTAAAATTTTGTAACTTTACAATTTGATTTTTAATTAAATTCGATAATTACTATAAAATTTCTTTTTTAAAAATTATACCACAAACAAAAAATTTTTAACTTCGTTTTGATATTTTTTTACGAGATATATTCGAGATTGACATGGTACCGTATAGTACAGTATAAGTTTTAAGGTGTGCATTATTTATATGCTTAGATACAAATAAAAAATTCGATTATTTTCAATTAAGTACTAATGATTTAATTTATCCTTAGCTAAGCATATGATACAACAGCTTCGTCGAGAACTAACTTATTCTTAAGTGCGGTTCGCCTTATAAATGTAAGCATATCTACGTAGACAAGGCGAACCGTGCTTTATTGGTTCAGTTTAATTATTAAGTGTTACAGTACTTATGTCTAAAAAGTTGAAAAATATATAACACATATAACACGTTAAAAACATTATACTTTACAAATCATTTAAATTATAGTTTTCTCGAAACATAAATGTTTTCTATAAGAGTCATAAAACAGTGATTGTGTAAATCTATAGCTGAAGTGCAGGAACAAAACCCATTTTTACTCAAATTAAGCTTTTACTAAAATTTGCTTCAAACTGTATTTTTACTCCAAACTTAATTAAATTTTCGATTGCATTAAAGAAATTTTTATTTAATTTGATTTCAGGCTTTAAACAATAAATGTTAGGCTTTAATTTATTTTTATCTGATTTTTAAAAATTTTATTGAATTTTCAGGATTGTAAACAGAGCCGTAGCCAGAGGGGAGGCCACGGCCTCCCCAATGATTTTTAAAATTAAAGTTTAGGTCTGTGA
>JAQGAM010000071.1:0-18628 GCA_034697665.1 Nanhermannia comitalis
TGATAACTTAAACTTTAACTAAAGTTAATTATTTTAATGCTCTAAAAATAATTTAACTTTAACTAAAATAGAAATTAAAAAAACTTAAAATATTTTAGTTTTTAACACACGCTTTAGCAGTAAAAAAGATGTCGTAAACATTGCAAAATTATTTCCACGAATCGATTACCGGTCTATGAAATTCATTTATCATAATACTTAATCTAAAACGCAATTCTCTAATTCCGATCAAATTTCAAAGAAATGTGATGTTTATTTATAATAAACATTTTTTATAGCTCTAAATCTTGTGATAATTAAATTTTAAGTTTTTAAAAATTAAACTTTTAAAACACTGAAATAAAACTTGGGCTTTAACTAAAAATACTCCAGTTTCTCAAACTTTAACTTTAACTAAAAATACTTCAGTTCCTCAAACTTTAACTAAAACTAAAATTAATTCAAAAATTGTGAAGTAAAAGGTCTGATCAGTATAAAAGAGAATAACTGTATTATTAATTATCGGTACATAAAAATATATTATAAATATTATAATGTGAATAAATTTGTTTTTAGTTTTTATTATTTTATTTCTTGAGTGAATTGTAGCGTATTTTACAATTTGTAGGAACATAAAAGGCATTTATTGCAATATTTTCATGTAATTCAAGCTAAAAAATAAAATTGAATAAGCTGTTTATGAAACTAATTATTAATTAGTAATTAACTTTTAATTTGAGTTGGGGGGCCTGTGCCCCTCGGCCTCTATGCTGGCTACGCCACTGACTAAATATAAGCTCTGTTTAACTGCGCTGTAGAAGGATTTAGGCACTTTGTGTGTCAAGGATGAAAAGTTCAGGAAATACAGTATTTTTTATAAATTTCTGGGTTTATGTGTCATATTTTTCCATACATTAGAGCCACAAAAAATATAATTATTAAACGTATTCAAAAAAATTAAAAATTTTCATATAAACAGATACACAATTAATTTCTTAGACTCGTGGGTCGGGCGGTAGCACACAAGTCCTTAACTCTAAGCTAAGGCAATGCTGACCCTAAATAAGTATTTGACGACATTTATATTTTATGATATTTTTGTAAATATTTAATTACAAAATTAGTAATTTTAATAATAATTATTGAAACTTCTTTACACATAGCGTGCGGTTTATAAGTAATGCTTATAATTAAATAAATCCCTTATTCATGTATTTATTGTTACTCAATGTTATCAGAATAGCACTGGTATCCAACTTAATGCTATTTCTCAATGTATGTTATTTTCTGCCTGTAATATGTCTATAACTCTGTCGGTTTTTGTTTATCAGTGCATTGCTTACAAAGTGAACCAAGATAACGTCAATAGATATAAAAGTAGGCAATAAAGAGATCCAATTCATAGACGTATTCAACAAGTGCTTAAAATCAACTAAAGCCGGACCAAAACACGAAACATTTAAGCCCTAAATTTGATAATGAATTAGACATGAGTTTACGGCTGATGTAAATATGTTTACACTATCGCGATAAGAATTGTATAAAAACATTTCAAATCAAATATCACTATATATTGTGTTTATATAACATATAAAATATACCAAAATTCTTTTCTATTTAAATAAAGTGCACTTAACTTATAAAGGAATTAAATTATATTATGAGCAAACATTTCAGCACATTATAAAGTTTAGAGACTATAGTTTTTTATAGTGAAAGGTCACATATCCATACTTTTACTATAACAGCTAAAAAGCAATTTAAATATTCGTAAAGCAATCTATTTATAGTCAGCTCTTCACTATAAGCGGGGTTTTTAATAAAACCGATTTTACAATAAAGAAAATAAATTTATTTTGCATATATCTATCACATTATTGTATAAAACTTACCATTATTATACTAAGATAAAACATAATCAATGTACAGACGTAATTCACCCAGCTTAAACACTTTTTGGTGATCAGCCGTTCCCTACATCCATTTTTAAACATATTTAAATGTTTTTTGATTCCAATATTAAATAACAAATAAATAGCTGTAATAAATAATGAACAATATAAATAAATAAAAATAAAGTACCAATAAGGTTGCACATTTATTCCTCGCTCATTAAACGTCGAACTTTCTTAGTCGAAGTAAATTTCAAAATATGTTAGTTTTAATTAGTTATGAGATTTTTGACAAAATTTAGTTTTTATTAGTTTAAAAGATAAAAATTTCACATTTTTTGGCTTTAATTAGTTAATTATCCAAAATATTGAAAAAAAAGGTGATTTAGTTTTTGCTAAAGAGCTGTATAAAAACGAGCTCTAATATGCTGCTAATGTGAAATGTATTTTGAATATGCTTTGAAAAGAAACTTATCTACTAATCCAGAGAATCTGATGAGGATTTTGGGATAAGCTTGTATATCTGATGTATGGGGGCAGTTCAACTCACATTTTTCAACTCGCCGATCCAGGTGTTAATGCAACGAATCCCTGTTTATATAACCCTAAAGTTTAATTTACTTTCAAACAAAACCCTGATTTCAAATTTATTATAAACTAAATATAGTTTGATAGGCAAATGTGGAATCAGTGGAATTCTGACATCAGAACTAATAATCATTTGGAATCATGGAACGGTGCTTTCAATAGGAGAGTAAATAAGAATAAACCCTTATTTTTCTATTTTATTAACTGCTTAAAAAATGAACAGAAACGTATTGAAGACGTAATAAATTCGCTTTCAAATGGAAACCCTGGCCCTCAAAAAAGGACAAAATATGCGCAAAATGATGAGAAACTAAAAAATTTGTGGCTTAGAATAGAAACTAATGCTTTACAACCAATTTTTAGCATTGAATTTTTAGACAAAGCAGCTAGGTGTGTAAAAAATCTCTAAAACTTTGAATACTGTCTGAAAGTGATTACGAAATCTTTTGTCAATCTTTTTAATTTTAATTAAATTTTTGCATCAGCTTTTTTTTTATTAAAATATTGGTTTGCATTCAAATATTTTTTGATTTTATTCTAAATGATTAAAATTAGTGTTGTTTGAAATGTAAAATGAGGTTAAGTTAGTTATAACAGGTGTTAAAATAGGGGTTCTTTTCATTAACACCTGGATTGGTGAGTTGAACTGTAGCCAAATTTTTACCTAATATTTAAAAATAACTCCAATCAATAAATCCCATAATTCAGAATTGAATTGTAGTGTATTTTATCAAAAGTATACTAATTTTATAAACAGACAGCAGTTGTCACTTTGGGGCTAATTCTCATATAAAATATGAGATATATGTTGATTACAAATTAAAGTTACAATTCAATAAAAGTCAAAACTTTTTAAGCACTTTTTCAATACATTGCGTGCGTTTTATCCGCCCCTTTGGTTATTTCTCTGAACCCTTATTTTAATTATAAAAAAGCATCTTATCATCGAAATTAGTGACCAAAGTTTTAGAAACCTTCCATTCCATTTCAATTCCACACATTTTTCTAATTCCATTCCATGTTTCCTGACTGCAAACACTATCGTTAACCCAATACATGACAGTATTTCCAAAGTCATGTTTATTTAATTCTTCGGAATAACTGATGATTGCAATCGAAAGTACAGGTAATTACAAAATGATTGGTTGCGCGTATTTTTTTGTCAACAAATTGCTTAACTTTTTAATTTATCATCAGATCAAAGTAGCGTTCATTCCGTTCAAAGCATAATTGAATTGGAGAAAAATTGTTTTTAATCTGAGAAAATTAAAAATTTATTGTTTATTTAAATGGACAAAAGACTATAACATGAATCATAAGAATATTTTTTAATTCTGGAAGTAGTTAGAGGTCACGCAGTACCAGATGTGGTAAAGTTTTAGTGTTTTTCCTAAACTTTTCTTATGTTACTTTTCATGTGTGTGCGCGAGTATTGTAGGGTCAATTAAAATCAATGGGTCTATCGGTTTTCCCGATGCCCCACCCTAGGTGTTATGCATCTTGGAATTCAGTTCGCAGAGCTGAGTTCATCGATACCAAAATTACCCCAATCCTGTCCACTTCTGGTCAACTTCTGACGGGTCTGACCAATTACAGGAAAGTTTATTTAAAACCAATGTAATGACCAAAATATTTTTAAAATTTACATTAGAATAATAAAAATAGATTCTGTGTGTGATTTTTAATAAAACAAAATTTAATCGCATTTTTGTCAGGTATATTAAATTGTGTCCTACTCTTTGAGGAATAACTTTAAGACATTCAATATATATTTTTACGCCAGATATTAAGCTTTGAAATGATGCCAATTATGTTATTTTAAATTAAGCCGTCTTTTAAACCTAACCTAACTCATGAAACGTATATCATATAAAACTCCTTTAAAACTTTTCATATGCCTTAGTTTAGTACAGAATCTCATGTTAACCATTGGAAAGAGTATAGGCTATACTTAAGTGAATTTTCTAATTTTTAAAGTTTGATGCGATGCCTAACTTATTGAATGAGATTTATTTTTCAAAATTGAAGATAAGGCTAAACCCCCAACCCTTTTAACACCCATTTTATGTTTAACTTTGATTCAACTTTTTTTAAACTATTCAAAAAAGTTCTGAATTTTGTGACAAAAATTCTGTCAGTCTTTTAGAAATACTGATTATTGTGTGAACAGATATTAATAATTATATTATAATTATTAAAAAATTCAAATTACAACTAATTGTGTAATTTTCTGATTAAAAAGTTATATAACTTTTGAAAAAGTTTTAAATTCAAAACTATTTAATAGACATCTGAACCAAACGTTTTAAAATGGGTTTGAATGAGATGCGAATCATAGCCTCAAGACTTGAATGCTTTTCGATAGTGATCTTCCGGTATATTATGAACAGCTCTTATGCCAGTTATGTATAGTGTATGCGCACATCTCTATCACAAAATGGCGGACAACTATCAGGTGATTGGAAGCGATTCTCCGACGCGTACCAAAAAAGCCCGAATTGATTGTTTCGATGAAACAAATCTCAATTTAGTCGATGATTTGAATGTCAAGTATGAGCTCAAGAGCGACCAGAAGTGTGTTTTTGACGCATTCGGTGAGTGTTTATGTTTAATAAATGCGGGACTCGTTTGACGTTTTGTTATATATTTATATAAATATTGAAATGCAGTCAATGTATACATACATACAGTACATGTCATACACTCATTGCACTCAATGCCAGTCAATGCCACGCAATTGAAACGCATTGACTCGCGCTCTCACAGCCATTGAGAGCACAGCCATTCGGCCGGTCTCTCACTCAACACAATTGCGCATTAATTGTATATTTATATTAATCTTAATTAATAGCAATCTATTTGTTAGTGTTTATTGTCTTTTATTATATCATATGATTAGTTGTTTTTAATACAAAACATTTTCATTACCACTAAAATTATATGCAATTTATCTGTAATTTAATTTCAATTAAATAATTGTTTATTTAAATTAAATTTTTGAAATGCTATCAAATGGTTTGTCAGTATTTCGTAATTATTTTCGGTTTATGACAAATAATAATTATATTCATAAAAAATTAAAGTTTATTTATCGTAAGCTTTAGTTATTAATGAATTGATTTAATAATAATATTAATTATGAAATGTATTGACAGAGATCTCATCTCCAAGTGATGCAGAGATCATGAGTTGTGGTGACTCTGGTTTTCAAGAATTGATTAGTAATAGTAATAAAGAAATAAGCGATGAATCAAATAATTTAAATATCGATATTAAAAGTGTTAATAATTTATTAACAAATGAAATAAATGGAGAGTCGATAGTAGAGAAAGCGCACAAATTGATGAAAGAGATGGCTTCGAGTCGTGATTTGGAGCCAAATAATGAGTTTGATGTGGATGACAATGAGAGCGATGTCAGCGATCTTTCGTGTGTGAGCTGTTTGTCTGACATGAGTGGACACGAGTGGAAACCGATCTCAGGACCGGTGGCGTGGGTTCATAAACAGATGTGTAGCGGAACAGACCCGAGAGATATATTGGTTGAGATGATTCCGGACAACACAATTATACCTCACAATTTGGATAATTTAACGCTTTGGAGAATTATCGTCAATATGTTGAGTGAACCGCCGCCCAGAAAAAAGCTCAATAATGTCAATACACTCGAAGATGTGGTCAGTCTTATCAATAAATGCAATCGAATTCTGGTCCTAACTGGCGCTGGAGTAAGGCTTTCTACGTTTCAAATACTCTTATCTATTGTTTACTTATTTTTTGATAACTATTTATGTTATTATTGAAAGAGAGCTTTGACTTAACAAATGTCTCATTTATTCAGACATTCAATGATAAGACAGACTTTTTAGTCACTAAAGCCTAACAGAAGTACCAGTAGTTGATTATTAATAATTTGTTATATTGAAAACAGGTGTCTGTGTCGTGTGGAATACCAGATTTTCGGTCTCGCGATGGCATTTATGCCCGACTGAGCAAAGATTTTCCCGATTTACCCGACCCTCAGGCCATGTTTGACATCCACTACTTTCGCAAAGATCCGCGACCTTTCTTCAAGTTCGCAAAAGTATGTGATTCTGATTGACTTTATTAACAATTTAATTAAATTAACATTAATTGCAATGTAATGATGTATTAATGTATTGCAGGAGATATATCCGGGTCAGTTCGAACCTTCCATAAGCCATAAGTTTATTCGATTCATGGAAGAGAAGAACAAATTATTGCGTAATTACACTCAAAACATCGATACTTTAGAACAAGCGGCTGGTATTCAGCGCGTTATCACATGTCACGGATCTTTCGCTTCCGCCACTTGTACGCGATGTAAACACAAAGTGGACGCCTCTTTCATAAAGAATGATATTTTTGAACAAAGAATTCCTAAATGTCCTCAATGTCCGACTCTGTCCGAAGATATGGCTGTCATTAAACCGGTAATAAATGATTACATTCACAAATATTTTATGAAATGTTATTTAAATGAAATAATGTTTGTTCAGGACATTGTGTTTTTCGGAGAAGGACTTTCTGATGAGTTTCACAGCGCTATGTCTTCGGATAAGGATGAATGCGATCTATTAATAATTATGGGCTCTTCTCTCAAAGTACGTCCGGTCGCACTCATACCCAGTTCTATACCAGAAGGAGTTCCGCAGATTTTGATAAATAGGGAGCCATTAAATCATTTGACATTTGATGTCGAATTACTCGGGGATTGCGATATAATTGTTAAGCAATTGTGTGACAGGTATTCGATTGAGAGATAAATTATTTTAAACATGTTTTAAAACTTGATTTATTGAACAATAGATTGGGTGCAGATTGGGTTCAATTTTGTCAGTCAGTCAGCAATTTGGAGAAAACTTGTGAGACCAGTAAAATAGAAACAAAAAAGTCGGACGACATCTGTTTAGAAGTGAACAATAACTCGACTCAAATGAATTCTTCATTGCCTTTTGCATTTAGCACTACTGTTAACGAACTCCGAGTTTCAGATCATAATACCTGTCATCAAAACGATAAAAATAATCGTAATGCCGATGGACTGCAACCCGACTCAACTGATTTTGAAGAACCGGAATCGAGTGAAGAGAAGATCGCCTCTAAGTTAACAGGTAATTGACTCATGAATTGGTTGAAATGAAAACTAAGATATTTATATATTTTTAGACGACAAGTACCTATACTTCCCTCCGAGCAGATACATATTCAAAGGCGCAGAAGTATATAATAGCGATTTAAAGCACACTAATAGCGGAGACATTAGCGAAGACGATAACTCGAACAGTTCTCTGTCAGGTTCGTCATTATCTACTCCCTCATCGTCTTCATCGTCATCGCTGTCAACTTCAGACACTTCTCTCTTGTCCACCTCTTATACTAAGACCGAAACTGACGGAAACAGTTCCAAAACGTGTTCATACGGTTCATCGCCAGGAAATTCTACAATTTCTGAAAGCGAAACAACTAAAAGATAATGTTATAGTAATTAGTGTTTAAACATTTTTAGTACTTCTATTCGCTATTTATTATGTTCTGTGATTATAAAAGAAAAGTTTTTTCAATTAATTGTTAAATAATGCTCACTATTTCTAATCTGTAATTATTATTATTATTAATTTGATCTCTTTTCCTATTTTCAAGTTTTAGGTATTAATGATTTCTATATTAATGTAGAAAAAATTATAACAAAATCCTTTTAGTACTTCTAAGTGGTGTTTATGGTCTTTTGTGTGCATTTATTGCATCCAACGATTGCCTAACGACTAATTACCGACTAATAGATGATTTGCTAATCCGTTAGCGAAAACATGTTTTAGTGGTAATAATTTATTTATAAAAATCATATTTGAAAACCTGAAATATGTTGTAAATAACAATTTATTCGCATCTCTGATCAACTCTAATAGCAATACTTGAAAATGCTTTGTCTTTATAAATTTAAGTACAAAATTGTTGGTTTTCATAAATTAATAATAATTGTAGTGTTTAGTAATTTAAACTTTATATGTATTTATTATATAAATGTAAATTATATGTGTTGTAAATTTGTTTTTTTAATTTATTTCATTAGGGTTTAGGTGAAGCTGTCATCTAACTTATGAATTTTGTTATTTAGCTGATGTCTTATGATATCATAGCTCACTGATTATCTTATGATCAAATTTATTGGTTTTAAACATTTGCCAATAAAATTATTTACTTATTTATTATTTGTTTATTTCATAGTGTATTTCCATTATATTTATATTTAACTCATTTCTTTGCAAAGCTTTCAAAAGATTAAATGCTTATATTGTTTGTAATGAAAGGCTTGTACTAATAGTAGAATAATCTCATTTTTCGATTGAATGCTTTTGAAATATATATAATTCACTCGACCAGTAATCAAATAAGGCTTGGCTTATACAGTGTTAGACATGAAATTGAATTACTTATTGAATTATTGTACTCAGGTTGGCATAACTTGTTATATGGCATATATTGTTAAAAATGATTTTAAAGAATCATTATTACTGAGTGTAATTATGCCATTAATAATATAAGTCTAGACAGCTTACATTAGTTAACATTCAATATATTAAAAGTTCAATGCAATAAATTAGTATTGTCTGTATTTTTGCTTTTAGCCCTCTGTTCACTGCTTACTGTATTTTAATTTATGTAAATCTACATTAGCTTTAGTAAAGCAAAGAGTAGTCTAAAAGCAAAAAATACAAATTATACACTTTAAATACGAACCGTTTCATTAAATTGAATTATTTTTAATTTACATGAAAGTTATTCCGCATTTTTAACTCAAACAGCAATTATATGTTAAAATATATATTAATTTATTTGAATATTGGTATTTTAATAGACATTAGTTTGAATTGTAGTGATTTATGATTGTGTTTGAAATCCCTTGAAATGACACGAACACGCTATTGGTAACCGAAACAGATCCAAATATATCCCTTTTTCTGGAGTCCACGCTAGAAGACGATGATTATTGAATTTCTGAATGCACTCAGAGTTATAATAGTCTGGTGTGAAACTGCATCCACTGTTTGTATACCTGAATATATATAAGTTATGATCAAACAAAACACTGCATAACAAGTTTAATGCTATGATTGATGCCTATAATAGAGCAAGTGCTTTTCGGGTTTAACCCTAATAAACCCGATTAAACCCACCGAGTAGAAATTTTTAAATCGGGTTTAACCCGATTGAACCCTCATCGAACATGCTTATTGCAAGGGTTTAACCACGTTTTCTGCTCAAATATTGTGTTTTATTGTAAATAATCTAAACATTTCCGTAATTCAATATCTTCAAACAGATTACCGATAATAAACACTTAAATATAAACTCTATTTTATATTTATTGAAGATATAGAAGGATATTTTGATAAATACGCGTCAATTTTTGAATTTATGTACCAGAAATAGAAAATAAATTTTTGGGTTAAACCCGATAAAACCCGAAAAGACTCAAATTCTTTAAACCCGATTAAACGAATATGCATGAAAATTAAACCCGAAACCCAGATGCTCTAGCCTATTTAAAATAGCCTAAGTAAATTAAAAATAGCTATTAGGCTCACATGCATTCCTCGATTCTGATGTGTTGCTTGTAATCAACGCCTCTATAACTTTCTTTCAAATTGACAATTATTCTCCACAATCCATCAGTATTTTGTGCACGTTTTGGTAGAATGTAATTCACATAAGACGGACATATATAACCGCCGTCTTTATAATACAACCCATTGAGAACTTGTTCTTCCAGTTCTTCAGTTTTATTGGTATAAATTGAAAGGCCATTAATATCCCTATAATAATGTCCATAATTGTATTTCTCATCTTTATCTCTGGAAATGCCGTCAACCAATTCTGAGGCTTCACTCGATTCAGGCATTATTTGTGTCAATATATTTGATTGCTTATCGATCGCGTTTTGCATCACTTCTCTATAAATAACATGAAATCAAATGTTAATTATAAGGTATTCTGTTTCCTTGCAGTTATGATGTACTGTACTGTACAGCACTCTAAATAATAACTTGTGCTGTGTATATATCTAAGATAGAGTATAACTTATAAGTACTGCTTTTAAAAAGATTTGATTTTATACTCTGGATATTCACTGTCTTCATCACAATATGAATGATCAGTATCTACTGCACAAGAAGGTGTTTCGTCTTCTTTATAATTGTATTCCGGTGTTCTCTCATCTTCATCTTCAACTTCAACTTTTTCGTCTTCATTATCTTCATCATTAGATTCGTCTAAATTTTCCCTCAAATCTAAATCACCTGAATCACTGTGATCGTATTGATTATCTTCTTTATTCTCTTCTTCGTTTCTATTATTGTAACCATTGCTTTCAAGTTTGGGATAAATATTAGATTTTTGTGTTTCTAATTTTTTCATATATTGATCGTTTAGATTGCCATCAATTCTAGTTCTATCAGATGTTGAATTCATTGATGGGTTTCTCCAATGATGTCTCAGCATTTGTGTGTTGGGCATAGAATAACCATTTTTATAACCATTATAACCATTTATAGGAAGTTGAGTTTGACTTTTAAATCCTTGCTTTAATTGATTCGCAGGAATATTCATTAAATGCAAAGAGTTTGTCGTAAGTCTATGTTTTGCATTCAATTGCGATTGACTTTGTCTTCTGCTATTAGGCATATCTCTGCTCACATATTGACCAGAAGCAGGGCTTCTAAACATTTTTGACTCATAATTATTATTGTAAGGCAGATATAGTTTTGGTGATATTTGTTCGTTTGCATATCTCGCAAAATTAGCATCTCTTGGTAACGAGTTATCCACTCTTTTTTCTGTTGGAATTCTCACTGACCAATCCGTGAAGTTTTTCCAATTATTGAAACTTCTTCGTAAATAATTTTGACTAAAATTACTAATTTTCTTTGAATTATCGACTCGTCTAATAAGACTTTCGAAGTGAGTGCTGTCCATAATAATTTCGTCAAAAATTGGAAAAGATTCAAATTCTTTACTAGTGGTGCCATTTCTCAAATGATTGGCCACATTAAGTATTTGCAAACCTAATAACTAAGCCATAAATAAACATAAATTTTTAAAATTCAAGTTTTAATACAGCATAAGGAACAGAATTTGAAGAATATAAAGAAATCAATAATTAATTTTACGCTTTTATGCTTATCTATGAAATTACAACTTATTTGTGATGTCAGATAAAATGCTTAATCACTTACGATTAACATTTAAGTAATAGTGGTTTTGATTTTTACTAAATATATAACTTATTAGAGAACAAATTCAAAGAAACATTTGATTTAAGAGTCAAAGTACAAATATGATGACTCGCATGCCTTTACTTTATGTCTCAATTTTCTAATATTTTAACTTTTAAGATGTTGTTAAACAATAGATTTAAATATAAGAATGTGTAAAGAAGACAATTATCACTAAATTGAATGAAATCTAAATTGAAACAGAGATCACACTGTACTGTAAGTTACCGTCTGTAACCCACTTTCATTTGCTTATATGTTTATAATTATTTTTCATAACCCATGCGGACAGATATGATTTGAAGTTGTTTTGAAAAGAAATTTGATTTCAATATAACTAATGCGAAACCCGAATGAATTGTATTTTATTGATAAGTAAACATTTGACATTAATTTTAACCTCAATCGACATGTTCATAATGCGTATCACTTTGATTGTTCACAACTCATGCGAATCTAAAATACCTTAAACTTTATAATTAACTTTTGAATAATTTTACAATTGTTTGTATGGATGAGACTTATTGTTATTAATTTATTTAAAGTTAAAGTGAGTGTTGCGTTCACAGGAAGTAATATTTATTTATTATATCCTTAAACTATTTTTAAACTCATAAAACTTCTAAAAAGCAATAAAAATCAATAATAATTGTAAAGTTGTCAAAGTGTACAGCATTTCTATGAATAGTTGTAATAAATTTTGCTTTTTATTAGTATTCATTGCCATTAATCATATATTTCTGTACTAAAAGCTATAAATGCATGTTATCTGAATCATTTGCAAGTCAATAAAAAAGGTATTTGAGACAAAACCAATAAAAATATAAGAAGACAATATTAAATATAGGAATCGATTTATTTAACTACACAATTAATAACTAAATTACTAAAAGTCTTATAATGAAAATTGTAAATTAGGTTTCAGAAACTTTATTTGATTATAAAACCAATAATTATTTTAAGTTTATTATTCCATTAAATAACAACTAAAAGTACAATTTTTAACTAATGATATAAAAAACAATATAAAAATAAATTAAATACTAAAAAACAACTAATTAGTTATATTAATTAGAGGGATAGCAACTTATAGCAGAGATAATCTGATTATCAAACTTTTTATGAGCAAAGCTTATGCTATAACTGAATTAGTTTATTGTTTATAATTATTAGATTAATATCACTGTTAAACTTAGTTCACAACTAAAATTTAGACCAAAATTCAGAACTAAGCAAAAATTGCAAAAGTAATTAAGTTTTCTATGGGTTAACTCATAAGAGAGTTATAATTTAATGTAAGTGAATGTGCGAATCTATTATGAATTATGCGCATGAAATGCTAAGTTATAATATCTGTTTTACAGCACTGTAACAGCATAATTATATTAAGTGATCCATAACTGTCATTTGCTTCATCCCTAATATTCATATATAAGGTTGGCTTAAATGATATTTCTTTTTAACGATAAAACATGAACAGGCTGTGGGGATTCGAAACTTATCGATTTCAAATTCAGAGGTTTCCATATTATATACCATTAAATATTGAGAACTATACTTCTGAATACAAATCGAAGAAAATAGTCGCGGAATAAATTTGCACTCTTTTTGTTCTTTCCTGTAATAATCGAATTGTTTTCATTAAAAAGACCAAATCCTTGTTATGGTTTATATGTTTACCTGCACTGCGAGACTGCAATCTTTTGATTGAATACATTTCCAACATTTACTATTAGTTTCCAAACGCCGTTTAGGTTTTTGGCTCTGAGTGGAAATATAGACATTTCATGAGCTGGACATGCGTTGGATAAGGAACCAAATGAATCATTGTTTTGAATACCATCAGTTGAATTCATTTTACCATAAGTTGAACGCAACTTTTCAACTCTTTTCAATAAAGACTTACTTATGGATTCACTATTATATGAAAAATATAAATATTTATGAGAAAATATTTAAATTTTTTAGCCTTTTGGATAATACAATAGATATTTGTAAATATATTGGTTATATGGAAATGAGTATAAGTATTTAATTTTGTATGAACCATAACTTACTGGTACCGACTGGTACAGCACTGTAATGTACATAAAAATGAATTAAATGTTAAATTAGGATAAGATTAAAAGTTTTTAATAATGTTGTTGAGCTTTGAAGTTTGAATTAGTTCTGCATTAATATTATAATCACTTACAGGTACAGAACTTGACTGTAATTGAGTTCTGTTATTGAGTTTTTGGAAGAGTAAAAAAAGTAATGCTCACAAATCATAAATACTCACTGAGGATAGTCTTCATCATAACCATAGCAAATGTTTTCGATTAAAGTTTTTTCAGCACATTTAGGATCTGATGAGTGATTTTGATCTATCGTTATATCACTTTCTAATGGTTTTTCATTTTGAATCACAAAATTTTGATTGCTTTGAGAGGCAGCTCTTTTTGGAAAAATATCTTGAGCTGTATTTTGATATTCTCGGAACAATAAATTTAACTTTGATTTTTTAAATGTATTTAATCGCTTCTCGGGAAATGTCAATATTACTGAATGAACAGATCTTTGAGGACGAGTTCTTACAGTTCTTACCGAATGTTGAGCTGAATTGATGGCACTCAAGTTTAAATGAGATTCCATTGAATTATTAGAATTATTGTTTAGTTTATTATTATTGAAATTGTTTAGCGTTTTATTTTCAGCGTTTAAAAGCTTTTTCGGTACTTGAGTGTCATTACTGTTAATATTTTTGTGGTTTACTTTCCTCTGCCTTAACATAAGCTTTTTACGAATATTCGTAATTAGTTTTCTATTATCAGACTTTATCGTATTGTTCGGTCTTATGGTAAAAGTATTTTGTTTTGTATTATTCTTATCCTCGATTACAATGACTTTACTTTTCAAAATGAAAGGACGGCTTATTTCTTTCGAAGAATGTTTTAAAGTACTTGTTTTGTTAAATTTATTTTTAATTTTTGAGTTTCCCGTTGTGTTTGTTTGAGACAATACTTTTCTGGACTCATCACTATATAGAGCTCCGCTTTGAGGAATTATTTTTTTAGGCAAAGGAACAGCAGCTGCGGTCACCTCATCGTAATATTTTCTGGATCTGTCCAAAGGATGCATTTGAGGCTCATATTGCTGTTGCTGTTGATGTTGCTGCTCATGTTGATGTTGCTGATGATGTTGTTGTTCATGTTGTTGTTCATATTGAGGTTGATATTGATTTTGAAATCTATCATCATTTTGATTACTATAATAGTCATCATTTGGCTGTTGATCATGAGGTGATCGATCGTTATATAATGGAGGGTTTGGAACAGTGTTTTCTTGATTATAACGGTTGGGTGGTGAGTAACCGTCATTTTCAAAGTGTTGCCCACTTTGTGAATGATCGCTATGAGGTTGAGGTGAGTGATGAACAATTCTTTCCGGTTCATAGTCTGGTTGGTCATAACCATTATCTGATGGTGGAGGAGGAGGTGAATTCGCATGTGATTGATCATTACCTATGAACTGATTTGGATTCTGAGACGACACTTCATCGTTATTATTGTCATAATCTTGATTGTTGGCCATCATTACAGACAGATTCTGTGGTGTCAACGCATCTAAAAACGACGTATCACTTTGTATTAGGGATTCAAAATTGAATGGCATTTGAGAAAAAGTACCGAATTGTCCGGTTGTCACTTTCGCGTCAAACGATTGTTTATTAGGAAAGTCATACTGAAACTCTTCATTAGGTTTTTCTGTTTGTTCGTTTGGATTTGAGTTACCGTTATTGTTATTATCAATGTTTAGGGAAAAATGGTTATCGTTATTGTTATTATCATTGTTTGGGGGAAAATGGTCTCTATTCTGTTCTGGTCTGTAATTCTGTTCAAATGGATTGTATTGTCGTTCATCGACATTAATTTGAGGCAATTGGGGTTCACCTGAATTTGGAGGTGGATTATAGTTATCCTGTATCGGTTCTGAATCATGCTGAGGTGTCGGCTCCTGTTCTTCGCTATAACTATTAGGCATATAATTATTTTGATTGCTTTCTCGATCATCATGTGGTCTAATTCTCGAGAGGTCTGATTCATTATTGGGCTCTTCATTGTTTTGATGCGGATCTTGATTTCTATTGGGCTCTTCATTGTTTTGATGAGAATCTCGATTTCTATTGAGCTCTTCATCGTTTTGATGAGAATCTCGATTTCTATTGGGCTCTTCATCGTTTTGATGAGAATCTTGATTTCTATCATCTCGTGGTCTGTATTTTTCTTCTTCTGCTAATTTCATGTGTTGTTCAGCCCATCGATCGTAATAAGATTTAGGCTCATCCTGAGAAAAGTCGCCTTCATTTGGCGGTAAGGATTGATTTGGGGTATAAGATGTATATTCTTGGGTTTTACTATAAACTCTCGATCCCATATTTGGCTTATTTTGATATCTATTCGGCGATTCATAAGTTCTTGGATAATAACGGCCATGATTTTGATTATCATGATTACGAGATAACCCTATTCTCTTTGTTATTTGTTTGTCCTCATCATTAATCTCAGTTTCTTTCCCAAATTTATCGGTATCTTTATTTCCAGTCAAATAAACTTCTGATTTTTGATGTGTTGAAGCGATTTCTGGAGGAATTTCTGAAGTGGCTATATTTTCATCAGGGTATTGAGTTTGAGGCGAATTAGGATAATATTGGGACTGAGGCTCATTTTGATCTTTAGATGATTCGTATTGGGACTGATTTGGATCTATATTCGGTTCGTACTGCTGTTGAGATTGATTTGAATCATCATTTGAGTAATATTGTGATTGTTGGTGAGCATGATTTGGATCACTATTTGGTGGATAATCTTCTAATTGTTTTTGAGACTGATTTGGGTCACTGTTTTGCGGATAATCTTCTAATTGTTTTTGAGACTGATTTGGGTCACTGTTTTGCGGATATTGAGGCTGTTGTCGAATTTGACTCAAATTATCGTAAAGTAACTCATCTTGAGATATATTGGGGTCGTTATAACCAACTTGTGTTTGAGGATTGATATCTGCATTTGTTCCTTCGTTATAATTGTTCTGATCTGTCAAATAAGCTTCAGTTTGCAAATCCTGATTTGGAGCTTGATTTTGATCATTTCTATAAACGTTCTGAGAATTTGCTGAGTCTTGATATGAGGAATGGGAAATTGGTGGCAATGGATTCGATCGGGAAAATTCTTCATTCGGGGACACATTTTCGTTGTATTTTAGAGTTTCGTGATATGAGTTTATTGGTAATGGAGATTCAGTTTCAGGATTAGTGGCTTGAGTTTGTTGTTTGGCCTCAAGATTGGCACCTGAATTATCAACATTTGACCCCATTTGACCCGAATATGTCAAAGAATCTTGTATTGAAGTCGGCAAATGAGACGAAGGGTTTTCATAATTTTTGGTATTTTTAGATTCTTCTAAAGGCAAAAACTGTTGAGGATATACATATGGAACCGGTTGTTCAGAAACTGATTCTACATTAACATTTGGTTTATTTGAATCTTCAGATTCATTTGCTGGAGGAGGTGGTGGGTCTTCTTCTTCCTCCTCTTCTTCTTCCTCCACAGGTTCAGTAACCTTTATGTCAACTGGTACTTGAATAGGTTCCATATCATAATCAACGCCTGGAATTTTGACTTTACGAAAGTTTGCCATATCCTATGCAAAGGTAACACCAATTTATTGGTCAATATATAATTGTATTAATTATTTTATTAATTTTTTACAAATATTTTTCATTGTTATCTTCCATTAATAAGTTTACGGACTTAGGACTCGATTTAATTAATTTATATAACCTTTGAAAAGAGCAAGTCCTGTGTCTCTAATACCATAACTAATGTTTCACACTCTTAAATCAATATCTTAATACTGTATACACTGTAGTACTGTATAGATGTTGAAAAGAATTGCTGAAGAAATGTAGTGAAATAATTGATAAGAAAAGTTTTATGTTTCTCATTGACTGAGTTCTGACATAAGAACTGACTTATAAACTGTTGAGCAGCAAAAGCTTTTTATGGCTAATTACGTAATAAAAGCAAAGCCGTGACTTTTTAAAAGGCAAAGCATTAATTAAAATTAAATCTTAAGAATATTAAATTTCTGACATTATTAAAACGTTTTGAATTTTTTCGATTTGATGAATTTCATTAATTATTTGCATAATTGGATTAAATATTTTAAATTTAAATTTTGGAAAAATGTATTTTTAAATTAACTCAGAAAAATGCATTTTTAAGGCCTTCAGATTCCTAAAATTAATCGAATTTGAATTTAAAGTTCAAAATTTTTAAATATAGGGATGGGTGAAAAGTATCCGGAATGAACCACTTCTAGTGCTTTGATTTTCATTTAAGGTATATTTCTATGTTCTTCCAAACCCTTAAGACCCGAATATCAAAATTTTCAATAAATCGACTGAATTTTAGTGAATTTTTAAAAATTTGAAGTCAGGAAAATTTAATGTGACTGAAATGGGACACAATTTTGTATAATTTTTTGAAAATCTTCTAAGAGGTGCGCAATGAAGAAAATATGTGACAAGTTTGAAGATATATTGAATGATTATTTTATTTAGTCTTCAAATTTTTTGATGCGTTTGGTGTGGGTTAGGTTAGGTAAGGGTTAGGTAAGGGTTAGGTAAAATTATGGTTACCTTACTCAATTTTAGAAAACACAATAAGGTTGGCGGTAACCTATACATGTTTAAATATTCTTTAATAATCGAGGATTAAAAAAGATTAAATTCACTCGATTACACATAATATGAATTTTTTGTGTTCAAAATCCGTGAAATTGTCGATATTTTTATGATTCACATACAAATTGAAAAATTCACTAAAATTCAGTC
>JAQGAM010000072.1:0-18557 GCA_034697665.1 Nanhermannia comitalis
AGTGATTTATTGCTCTTGTATTACAACTTAGAAGTTAGTTATGTATTGCATAGTAAAGTATGCCGTATACCTGTACATCATGGTATTAGCTCAGCATTAAAGCTAACGTTATAATAAAAATAGATAAGATTGAAGACAGAGCTGATAACATATAACATAGGCTCACCCCTACACTCTCCTCTATATGCAACCTGAATAGCTTTGCCTGAAAGACAGGCATCTCTTTGAAGATTGCAATAACTGGCATAAGTGGCGTTATTGACTCCGCAAACTGGACGAACACCAGGATTGATAGGTGGGCAGTATTGCTTACAGCGCACACAATGAGGCTTCAAATTATGGTCTAATATGCATGTCTTGGTCTCCGCACAACGCACTTTATCGCATGATTCTTAAAAAAAAGAAAAGAAAATAATAATAAAGCAAATGCTATTAGTTTTAAAAATAAGATGAATGCGAGAAATTAAAACTTGCGCTCAAAGAAAGAAAATTATACTCAAGTCGAAAATTGGTTTCGATCATTCATTCATTGAACCTATAATTAAGTATATGTAGTGCATATACCTTGACATGTGCCATAGTATGCAACTGATAGTGTAATATCCTTACGGCACTTTCTCTTGAGAAGTCTGCAGATGTGCCGATAGGTGCGACCATCGCTTCCTAAATAAGTTCATTTCATTATTTTATAAGTTATTCTCATTTTTATTCTTTGTTTTCGTAGATTATAAACGTTTTCATCATTTGATAATGTTTTACATTTTAAAAACTTACCACAGACTGAGCCCAATCTTCTCTTACGACGAGGACATTTAGGAGAGCAAACGCATACCGGTTCGCGTTCCTGTCTTACCACACATTTCTTTCCAGACCCACATTGAACGCCTTCACAAGTCGCTATCAATACATTACAAATTCATTGATTTAAAAGATTTGCAAATAATAAAATTGATTTACGCTTTAAATTAATTAAACTTAATGATAAAAAAGTTACATTTGCATGGAGTACACGGAACACCACCTCTCAGAGCTCTGTAATAGAATAACTGCCCGCTCTTCAAGTCTTCAGGGCTATAGGCAGTTGTGGCGATACCATAATTAGTACTATCGACACCATTACAACATTCATCTTTAGTAACTCCTGTTTTTAGCAAATCATTGCACCGACCGTTACGATTGGGTGCACTCCAACATAGGCCAGCTATTCAATCAAATTTTGAAAATTTTTGAAAATTTTATCTTTTTATCATTTTTTAAAAATCAATTCTGTTTGGGTTCAAAAAACATAAAATAAAAACTTATTATTTATACTTAAAAATGGATTCTAAATAATGAAATTTAAGCTTAATTTTATTTATTATGTAAATTGTTAGAGTTATGTTACGTCAAATGTATTCATTCTTAGTAATAGCAGATAGAGGTATGGTATTCAAAGTAATTATACTGTATGTACAGGTCTGGTACAGGTATATCATATTCAAAATAATAATTGATCAAAATGCTAATAAAAAATTATTGTATAACTTATTATATTATAAGTTAGTTTCACTAAAACCCGATTTAAGTTAATTTTTTGTTAACATTTAAAAGCATTTCAAATTTTATGAGTGAAGGCATTTGGATCTCTTTCTTCGTGAATTATTCTTTGATTTCAATGAATTATTTATAAATAAGCCAATTCTGCAATGAATTAAACCTGAATTTATAATAACAACAGATAAAAAAATAACAAATAAAAAATTTTCATACATTAAAAGAACTAAATTCTAAAAGAAGATAAAAATAGAGAGATTGTAGAGATAGTGGGCAGATATGGTCTCCTTTGGACAGCTTGTCATATGTCACTGTCAGAGCTAACATATCTCACTACTTGTGAGACACCTCTCACACCTTTAGCGCTATACTTTTTGGCAATTGATTTATGTTTGCTTTATTTTGTATTACGGATTCATTTCCAGTACAGTATATACAGACTGTAAATTTTGACACTTTTTGTATGTTATATAATAGGGTAACAGTTTTGCCGAATGAGAGAAGGTTTAGCAGACATCCGGAATAAGTTAGAGTTAACTGAGTTTATTGTGCCATAAACTTACTGTACTAGTAGTTGATGCCAACCAAATGTGACCGTGAGTCTGACCGTGAGGGTGACCGTAACTGTGACCCTGACCGTGAGACCGACATTACTGGTTGGTTGTAGTCATGGTCAGCACCAATAGTTCCTTATTCTTAAATTGATTTTCAATATTATGTACAAATAGGGGTCAACAGAGAGGCTAAAACTGGAATAAATAAGGCTTAAAAATCATTGGCAGTCACTTTATGTTCAATAGGCTTGTAATGCAAAGTACGGTACAGTATTGTATAGTTTATTCTTAGACTGATTCTACTCTATAGAACTCAATTCCTTTTTAGAACAGGAAAAAGCCCTAAACTTTTACTGTCTGTTATTTAATATTAGAGGAAAATCGGGAGAAACTCAAACAATATGAGTCTCTAAATAGACCTTAAAAATAGACACATTTTTCACATTAAAAATCTACATCAAATACAGCATAACCTAAGTTTACTTTTTATATACTACTAAAGTTACATCGAGTTATACGAACATCAGTTCTAAAATTAGTGAATGAGAAGCAGATAAAAACGATTGCGAGTCCTTGAGGATGACATGAAGACAAGGGCGTCTCGAACCAGAACATGCTATGCCAGTATGTATAGCAGCATATCATGTATAGCATGCATAACAGTGGCTCTGCTCGAAAGTTGTCAGTATTTAAGTAGTATATGTTGTAATCTTATTTACTTCTCCTTTTAATACCGCACAACCTGTTTTCCTTTAATACTCATTCAATCCTTCCATTGTTTACTCATTTATTTGGAGCATTTTCAACAAAAACAAAGTATCAATTATTTCTAACATTTCTAAAATATCTATTTTTGAATTTATCTTCAATTTTAAATATCTTAAGAGAATCCAAAAATATTTTAATTAAAAAAATTATAAATTTTAAAAATTTCGTTTATTTTAAATAAAACATACAGGATAAAAATTGTGATCTAACATGCAAAATATAATATACTAATTGCCCCTATCTCTATCTCCCACTAATTTATTGCTGAGATATTAATGTACAAAATCCAATTTGAAGCTTAAATTCTTTTTGATCTCATATCAAATAAATAGAAGATTCAACATGTAATACATTGAATGATTGACTTCATTTATTGATAATATTCACTTTAAATTTTCAAAACTTAAAGTAATAGTTCTACAAATTTTTAAAAATTAATTTTAATTTTTTAAATAAGAAAAATTAGTTTTGCTAAAAGCAATAATCATAGGATTACAAATACATGTCACTTTCGAACAGAGTGATCAACGCCTGCTTTGATCTATAGCTGTAGTGCACAGTAATCTATATGCAGCTCTATTTGCTTTAAATCAAATATTTGCGAAGTCATTGTGTCATCTTTTTTGAGAATAAGTCTTCATTCACTTGAAATCTATGATCAGATCAGACTTACATCGAGGAAAGAGTAAAAGAGAGTACAGGTTCTCAATGCAAGTAATGAGTAATTTGGGTCACATCTCACTTGTCAGAAGAGAGTCTGCATATCTCACTGTCTGGTAATCTCTTTAAATAACTCAACGCTTAACAATCAAAACCATTGTCTTTAAATTCAGCCTAAATTTGTGTTTTTTAGGAATGTAAACAAATAATTACAGACTTGAATCACATTTTGAATATTTCATTGCAATTACGTAATACTATTTGTCTGGCAAACAAATATCTTGATTAAAATATCGCGTTTGACGTCAAATGAATGATATATATAAATAAGTTCAAAATGAATCACACTTTTAATTAATTTTGAATACCTTATGTTCTAAACTAAAGCCAATTCTAATTTTTAACAATATCTTCAACTGTGATAACACATTCACTGCAGACATAAGCAAGGCTGGTTTGTAGATTGTAGCATCCTGGTAGTCCCCCCCCCTAGAGTGATAAAATTACCCTTGGTAGACTGGTAGCCCAAGTGATTTCTAGACCCCCCTGCCATGGATTTTTGGCCGAAATTATCCAAGTGAAATAGAATATGGATAACATTTTTTAGCCTCAAGTAAATATGAAATAAACTGAAATTAAATCATATACCGTATACTATTTAAATTATTGAACCTATTTCTCTATTTAACTACTGTGTCTTTGAAACATTGAAATGTCAAAAATAGTGTTCATAGAGAAATGTGTACTTTTTTGGAGGGAAAACTTATCTGTGGAAAAAAATTGCCATTCAAGACAGGTAAGTTTACTCCCCCTGGACCAGCCCTGGACAATTTAGAATTTTCAAAATGATCCCCTCCCTGGAGCTTCACAATTTTTGATACATTGCTTAAATCTGATTCACTGAACTTTTTCTATATAACACTAATAAAAGACAAAACTTTTAATTAAGTTGCTTTTGTGTTTTTAAAAAAACAACGCATTTCGGTTTTCTTACAGTTAAAGTTATTTTATTAAAAAATTATACTTTTCCTACTTTTGCCTTATTTTTGCATATTTTTAGTCAAAATGAATGAGTGATGGACTCAAACAAAATACATTATGTATTAACACTGTATTCATTGACATGAATTCTAAAGAACTTAAACTTGAGTTCATCTCCAATCCATTGAGATATTAAAGTCTAAATTGAATCAAATTATCCGAATTGAAAATAAAGGCGATGACAGCCTACGAACAAAACCTTGAATGAATTTTTACAACCGTTTAGTTATCAAGTGTTTATTTATGATTAATTAAGTTAACAAATATTGAAAACAACTTAATTTGTGAAAGAAACCCAAACCATTACAAGATTACACATATTGACAGTAAAGTGTTTCAAATGACGTCAATATAGAAAATGAGAGGAAATCAAAACTTTATTCAAATCTCAGACTTGTTGCTTGAAGTAAAGGTTTGATTAAGTGTATATCTGGTGTATATTAACTGCGCTTGCAGTACAGGTGCTTATGTAGAAATTTTTGATAATATTTTCAATTCAATACTCTTCTTATCTTTAATTATAAGTTATTCTCTCGTTTGAGAAACTCTTTAGTAATGTCCTAAAAATGCCTTAAAATAAGTTATTCTGAATAAGTTTTCAGAATCGTTAAGAATAACTTCGATGAATGCCAGAAAATTTCTAATGAAAAATAGAATTTTTTCTTCAGAGCTCAATTGATTATTTGGTATTTATTTAGATTATTAAGAAAATTAAGGTTAAATATTTAAAGAAAATTAGAGTTATTTAGTAAACTTTTTGGTATTAAACATAAACTATAAAACAAAAACAGATATTTGGCTGAGAGCCAAGCGTACAAATAATCAAATATGACTTGCAATTTAAGCTCAATTTAATGTGAGACATAATAAAAAAATGAGACTTTATTAAGATAATGATTTACAAGTTATTTATAAGTTTTGAAAACATGTATAAAAATATCTTAAAAGACAAGGCTTTAGTCCTAAATGTGTCAATTAAACATAATTTCACTTTATTCTAATTAGAAAATTTAATTATTCATCAAAATAATGCACATTTCATTTAAATCATTTATAAACTTAAAATATTTTTTTAAAATGATTGTGAAACAGCTAAAGATTTGTGATTTTTGCATGTAATGCTTCTTTAAGGTAAATACAATATCTGTAATAATATTACAATTTCTAAGGTATTTTACTTTTGCTCGAAAGTCTAGATCAAGAGTCGAGTGACTGCCTGGGACTGAATGACTGGTTATTATTATTATTATTATTAATAAAAGAATTTCAATCATAAATCGTGATTTTGAAAAATCACTGGATAAATAATGAAATTTAATTGTGTTCAATACTACTTCAAAATAAAAGTTAATTTACAACTTTTTTTAAAATATTTTTATTTTTGTCGCATATTATTCTTAAATATTATACTAATTTATAAGTTACTGTGTATAGTATTCTAGTTTATTGTATTAAAAGAAAAAAAATTTGGTAACTTTAAGTTTAGTTAAACAAAATTGCGATATTACAAGCTTTGTCAGGAATGTTTGCTAATTTAGATATCATTAACTGTAGGATATATTGGTTGCTAAATAATAAAATAAATTTAATTAAATTTCATTAATTTACTAATTAATGATTAGAAATGATCGCATAATTAATGAGTAAATATGCAAACTATTTCGTTCGATTTAAAGAAGATATTTTATCTAAATATTTTCATATCGAATACAGTCTGACGCGTTTTATAGCAAAGCACTTGTACGCTACTCCCAAAAAGTTCCTTTTTGATTCCGGATGATCCAGTGCACCACGTAGGGGTAAAATATTCCGGCTATCATATTCTATACTGAAAAAATATGATTTTGCACAAAAATAGTCTCAGAAAACTGAAAAGTTTTGACCACCATTTTTATAATCTCATAATGAGAATTATTTCAGATTGTAATTAAATATTTAAAGTAAAAATAATTTTTTGTGCGCATATTTGTAAGGTTTTTGACGCATATTTTAAATTTTTTGTGTGCATATTTTCCGCTCTTTAGTAATCAGTATTTAGTTTTTAATGTCATATTTGGAATTCGCTTTTAGCGTTTGTTCAAAGTAATTAAAAGGTTTACTTCAAGTCATAGTATTTAGAAATAATACAGTACTTCAAATTCTTTGATAGCATTTAAACTTTATAAATGAATTCGTATAAAAAGATTTGTATTAATTTCATATAACGTCTATTTTAGTCAATCATTATTTTATGAGAAAAAACTAAAACAAAATATTTACTGAAATGGTTTACATATTTCGATCTATCGATTAAACTGAGGTTAAAAGTAAATGAAAACCAATTGTTTACTTCAAGCAATTTTTAAATATTTAGTACAAAAGGCAGGCATAAGTTGAATGATAGTGAAAATATAGATTAACTATTTT
The DNA here is from genome assembly GCA_034697665.1 of Nanhermannia comitalis. NCBI lineage: Eukaryota > Metazoa > Arthropoda > Arachnida > Sarcoptiformes > Nanhermanniidae > Nanhermannia > Nanhermannia comitalis. The sequence goes on from JAQGAM010000072.1 coordinate 6,963, forward strand.
TATTAAATATAATTTTGTTTGAGTCACTCATTAATCAATTTATTTTGGGATTTTCAGAGAGTACTTGAATTTGATTGCAACACAGATAACTAACTATTAGGTGAAGATATTTACATACTTTTAGTTATTTCTCTATTAGCTTATACTAAACTTATCTGATTTTTTTCTTTAATAAATCTTACACAAAAACTTTGCGAAATCTTGAATTTTATTAATAGAAACTGTTAAAGAACTGAAGAATTGGAATATAGGCAAAAATGTTTGAGCTTAATTAAAACTCGACTTTCAAATAGATTTAAAGTCAAAATTACAGCTATCTTTCGATTCCTTGAATATAATAAATTGCTCGCAATGATTAGACATTCATGTATAGCATTTGTTTTATTAGTTCTTAAAGAATGGTATCATTGGCTGAAAGTGGTTGGTTTCAAATGGTTGCTCGTAATGTAATATTGCATAAATACAATATCATTATGATTTGCTCAAATCAGACTGAAGGTGAACCAAACATAGCATACAGTCAGCTATAGTTAGTTAAACAACTTCTAAGAATGAGACAAACCTTGTTTTGCTCGAACGGCTAATTCTATTCAAATATTTGTTGGGTTCAAACGAAAACATGAATGTCAGGAATAAATCAAACTAAGGTTTCAATATTAGTGCAAAAGTTTATCTGTTTTGTCCATTGTTTGACAATCTTTTCAATGAAGTCTTAAATAAATCCTTAGTATCTTTAGTATGTTTGATAAAAAGTATCAGCAGTTAAAAAATTAATTAAACTTGAAATTTGGATGAAGACAAGTGTTGCACAGCTATCATGTACTAAATGTTATTGAATGTGTTGACTCTAATGTAATGGTAATGTATAAGTGAACTCCGCATGAGTGACACAATTACAGTAATGTCAATAAAAAAAGTCTTAAGCTTTTTGCTCATTATTAAGCCATAAATGTCAACTCAGGCTAAAACGATTAATTATTGACGAAAAGTTAGTCATAAAATATGTGAATTTTTTTGAACTACAAACTTTCGATATTTTCAATTTCTATATAAAGATACGGAAGCAAAAGATAATATTTGCTTTGAGTCTATATTAAAAACTTGCCAATGACTTAACAAAACAGAATAACTAGGGTTTGCACTGAAGCAGCGATTGAGCTGCAATTGAGGACAAGCACTGAAATATGGCCACAAAAACAAGACTTTGTACACATAGAAGAGATTCTTCAGTAACTCTTTTCACAGCTCACATAATTTATCTTGAGTTAAAAATCTCATTTTTTTCTTATGTCATGAATGTCCCCGATCTCGATCTCGATTTTAACAAAATATAGTGTCATTCAAATAGGAAAATAGTAAACAACTTTTTAGATGATTAAAAATGCTTACATAGAATTTGAAGTCATGCGATGTTATTAAGATTTCAAACAGTTAATAATCAAATCATTTATTAAAAGCGCTTATATGTTGACCTTGACCTCATCAACAGGTTAATGCCTTTTTATAACAAATACTGGAATATATTAATAATGTATGTACTCAAGAGTTAGACTCACTAACAAGTAGAGTAACCAGTCTTTTAGTGAATATCTCAAAATTAATTAAAACACAATTAAATAAAAGTACGAAAATTACTTTTAATCAATATCAGGTTCAGGTATTAAATTTTCTCTGCAATTATTTGCAAATCTAGTTGTGTTGGTACTTAAAAATTAGTTATGTGTTATGCACTCTATATTTAGAGAATATTTGTGCTGATAAACATTGCTTCTGAAAGAGGGACAGCCATGTGATGCTTTCGAAATACGATCACAAGTTTGTTCGACGAATTACGAAACTATAGCTCTGTATAAATAACTGTAAATAAAAATATTGTTGAAAAACCCAAACAAAAACAAATTTTTTGTAATCAATAAATCCTTGAATATAAATTTGATTAATTTTGGTTCTAATTAATGCATTTATGAAACAATAAATATCTAATTATACAGTACTTGTAGTTTCATTCATAAAATTAAAGGCTATCAAAGAAAATAAAAAAAACATAAAAAAATTATGAAAGTTAATAACTAGAAAATTCTTACAAATTGGATTTGAGTTTATAGAATATTTCAACTCATTTTTCATGTTCACTCAATATTTTGTATTTACTCGAAGTCACTTAATTACAATTTAAGGAATGTTCAAAAAAGTGATTAAGAATTGCAAACATAGTTACGACAGATTTTGCTTTATTTATCAAAATAAGATATAATGTATATTAAATTTTATTTTAATAATTTTTTAATTAAATACGAAATTTAATTTATAAATGCAATGATTATTAAGAAACTATAACTTTCAACTAAACCTAAGATTTTGTTCTCAAGTTTATTTGTGAAACTTAATGTCTAGTTATGAAAAAAGCTTACTTTGAGTGACTCTTATCTAATTGATTTAGACTCAAGTGGAATGTCTGAATCATTTTGCACAGAATTTCATATAAGCTTCAATTAATTTAATCGCTATAAACATAGGAGAGTTTTAATGGGACAGACACTGAGACTTATAACTAGTTAATGACCGTTCCGGAGCATTCGAAACACTAGTATCAAATTTTAATCATCATTTTATAGAATTGCATAACTTTTTTATACTAAATATTTAAAAGTCGACAGATTGTTATCGTTAGAATTTTTTTTAAAAAATTTATACGGACCTCAATATATATGTGTTTATGTATGTGTTTTCAACAATTAAGGCAATGAAACTGTATTTTTAAATAAGGTCTAAAACACATCAAATACTAAAGAATTTATTGATATATTAAATGAATTTGAAGAATATTTATGACTATTATATGTTCCACATCTGTTCCGATGACATTTAGAGAAAAAGATTTTTTAATGCAAAGCTATGTAATAAGTTATTGTGTTTCATGAATTATAATAAAAAATTATGCAATAAGTCGTTTTAAACTAAAATAAAATACAAGTTTCTCTAATTTTAATGTTTTGTTTTCCTCTCTGTCATACTATTTAAATGATTTTCTTCATTAAAATTAAGTGAAATAAGGATTAGAAATATTAGAGTTTAAATTGTAAATAATAAATAAATTTTATAATAATAAGAATATTTACATTTTCTTAGACTTTCAAATAAATTATTTAAAAGAGCTCAAGAATTGTTGGAAAAAATAAAAAATATTTGACGTGAAATTTGTCACAATCATCAAACCTAATCTGTTCTCTAACACAAATCAAAAGTTTTGACATATTCTGTATTAAACGTTAAGATTTATTTTAAAATCAGTTATGATCGTAAATGTATAGAAATATAATATAAAGTATTGTAATATAAAGTGTTTTATGGGATTAGAACTATTTAATTATTATGACATTTAATTAATAAACTTAAGCTATAGTGTGAAAGCAGCAGTCAATCATTGAAACTCGCAATGATTCTCTTGCATTGGAATGCATTAACTGTACTTTGTATGAGTTACTGACTGTTATAGACAATATCGCGTAAAGCGAGGAATCGAGTAAAACCATTTCAAAAATTATTTTAAAAATTGATTTGTTTTAAAAGATATCATTTATTAAATTATGATTATATTTTAATAATAATTAACTACAAAAATAGTTTATTTTCATAATAAATTAATGAAAAGATAAGTGAAGTATTTAATGCAAGCATTAAACCTGAAAGCATTTAAAATATAGCAATTGCTTTCATATCAGCACTCAGTAGCCTTCTTACTAACGCTTGGGCGAGGATAAAAAGTTTTTAACTCAAGTCTAAGGAAAAAATTCTTAAATTTAATCATTGAATTTAACTTAAGTTAGAATTCTCTACCTTTAAAATACAGTGTATTAAAAATTAGTCAGATTTTATAAAAGTTTGTTTAAAAGAGAATGTGTTTCCAATAAAATAAAACAACGTGTTAAGTCGAGACAGTGCCCTATTGCTGCCCCACTCATACATACTTTAGGAAAGTATCTTTAATCAATATATAATTAATCTTTATTTTAATTAAGTTCAAGCGAGCGGTGGCGTGCAATTTATCATTACCAAAACTAAAATTTATTTTAAATTGTTATAAAAATAAGATATAGATTAAAAAATTAAAAGTATATAATAGGACATTAGGACAAAAGTATTGCTAACTCGAAAGTTATGCCGATATATTTCTGTACTGATTTAAATATTTATATATAGCGCGAGTTTCAACAATACTGGTGGCATTGCATAGCACTTGCAGTACTAGTATACTCAGTGTACTTTATTTCTTTCATTTCATAATTAATAATTTATTGTTTTAAGCTCTAAATATTGAATGAAAAGCTTTGGCAGTAAATAAATTCTTTTTGTAATTTCGCTTAACATTTTACCGATTATTACAGATATTACCGGAGTCTAAAACCAAAACTTTATTATAATAACTAAGAGAAAAGAATTAATTTTGAAATTTTACGTTAAAAATACGTTTACAAAGTTTACTCTTAATTTGCTCATTCAAAATAATGACAATCAAAAGGTAGACATTAACATGAAGTTAGATTTTAAACTTTCCTGTTTTAATAGTTGAAATAAACTAAAGTCGATTTATATGTAATTTTTGACTTAGAACTAAAAAATAAAAGAATATTTTAATCAAAATAAATAGCTTTCGAGTTATTCTATTAGGAGATAACGTTTTTGTCCACAAAAATATCGTAAGCGCGCGATTAATAACAATTTGTTGAAACAAAAATCAAAATCAAAATCAAAATAAAGGTTTGTTTAAAAAAAAGTTTATGAGGGCGTATTCATCTCTCTATCCAAAAAGGGTCAATACATAGACATAGAATTAAAATTTGATTTTTAAATTCAATTTGACATATATTATAGTTTGCAAATATTCAATATATAAGTTTGTCAGTAAAAAAAAAGTTATAAGCATTCAAAATAGATCTAATCCGATGAAACATTAAATAATATTAGTTTATAAATGAGAGTCTAACTATTAAAACAAACTTTTATTGGATTTTTTTTATTAAGTGTTTATACTATTAGTAAATTCAATAAATTTATCGCTTAACTAATAGTAAAGCTATTTATTATGATTTATTTAAGGGCAATATTTTACTGATAAACTTATTTACGAAATAGCAGAAGAGCTACCAAATTAAAAAAGTTATCAAATAAGTTATAAATAAGAAAAAAATGATAAGAAAAAATAAAATATTTGTTTGATATGCAGTTCAACGCAACATTCAATCATAGATTACAAATAGTGAATGATTAGAATAAAGACACTTATAATAAAGTCAATATTTGGGATCATTGTCACTGATTTGTATTTATAAGAAAGTGAATGAAAATAGAAAATAAGACAAACCTTCGACGCAATGTAAAGCGATACTAATGGAGAGAATGAGATATATTATTAAGAAGGAAGTCCTCAGATATATTCGAGTCAGAGTGTCGCCAAACGATATGCAATGCAAAGATACGATTCCAAAATTGAGACCCATTGTCGACAGCTCTGCAGAAAGCAGTTTGTGATTCTGGCAGAAAGTTGTAAAAAATTTTCTCAATTGTGAGTTAAGTTAATCAGCACTCACAAACACTAAAATGTTTTAGAAATAGATTTTTCACTTTTACCAACTGGAGAATTGAAGTGAGTTGTGAGTTGTGGTACGAGAAGCGTAAGCGTAACCGAACGTAACTCAACGTAACTTCGTTCACAACCTTGAAATGCACTTTTTATTTAGTTCTCAATCAACATCAAATACTAGTATAAACTTATATAAGTCTATAAAACGATACTCTATTTTTATATTAAGATTATAATCAGAACTAAGAGACTAAACTCTTAAGAGAGAAGTGTCAGAAAAGTATTATTTAAATATAATCGTCTTTAAGTATCAGTATCTAAATGTCGAGTGAAGTTGAGCTCAATTCTAAACGAGTGTTCGGTATTTTTGACTTTAAAAACTTTTTAAAGAAGAAGCAAAAAGAACAAAAACCAAGTTCTGCTAATTGTGAAGCTTGGGATGTGAAGCGCAGAATATGAGACGAGCTTAGTCTAGAGATGGGATTATTTGAAATGCAAATCACCGATATTTATATAACACTAAATAATAGCTCAAGACGAGAGCACATGTCACTCTCAATCATAGAATAGTTGCAAGAAACTAAAAACTTCTTCTACTTTAACTTTTTTGAGCACCAAAACCATACGTAATCAAAATAAGGCGGAACCTCAAGGCGATTCAGCTCCTACTTTCGTCCATTCATTTTGAGGTCCGATTAAAATGTGTATGAGCTTATAATCTTACGGCTAACCAATACAGTCGCTATTACAACACGTCATCCAAAAGCGCAATATTTTCACATTTTCCTGAACTTTGTTGACGCATAAAAGCACGTGCCGTATAGCTTACAAAAACGTTTCGATCTTTTGAAGGCAAATGTTTCATTACTAACAAAGTTACTGCGAAATAGAAATTATTTACAATAAAACAATCGGTAATTCAATATGTAATTGTCTTAACCTCTTATTCATGTTAAATAATAGAAGCGTTTTATTAAAAACAATTGAATCTTTTCGGAGAAGCATTTTATTTGTCGTTAGCTTAAGCATGAAATCATAACTATGAAAATTGAAGAAATAAAGTGTAGAAACCTGTTAAACAAGATCATATTCGATCGTATTCCTGACTATATTAACATTAATATTTCTCGTGAACCGATCTAACCATTAGCTCATACAACTAGTAATAAGACTTCAAAAGAAGAAAACAATCACTTCTTTTCAATATAAATTTTAGAAGAATGTCAAACAAATGAGTTTTTATTAAATCAGAATTTATTAGTTTTAAAACATATTAATCGAAGTTAAAAAATAAAAGTTTTGAGCGAATAAAAAATCAATTTGAATTTGAAAATTACATTAAAATCAGATATAATTATTAATTTTTTTAAAAATTTCACCTGAAAAATGAGTTATCAGAGAAAAGCAATTATTCTTTGAGTTAATTCATACAATCATTCCATTATTTATTAGCGATTCTCTCGATTTGCTTTCAAGCTAAATATGAGGTTTGTCTAAAAGCAATTTAACTTTTATCTTATAATTTAAAATATAATGTCTTATTAAGAAAAACTACTCAAAAAATTCTTCATATTTTATTATGAAGGATGAAAGATAGGTAACAAAATGTTTGGTTGCCGTTAAAATAGTTGCCTTAAAGCGGAATAGTATTTGATGATATGGACAAGAATTTGGTGCTTAACATGAGAACTGTTAATAACAAAGTTCGCAAACTTATGTGTAATTTACTGAAGAAAGAGTTGGATTGAAGAGCACCCCATAAAAGGGGTTCCCAACAAATTAATATCTATTTTTTTAATAAGGCGTTTTAGGAGTTTTTTCAATGTCTTTGGGCGGAAGAGGAAATTTGATCTGTTGAAGCAATTGCCAGGTGCCCAAACCAACATCAAGGCTAAACTCTTGCGTAACTCATAGGGAATAGTAAAACCAATAGATGGGTAGAGTAAAGATGTGGCTTAAAAATGCATATTTGGAGCGATTTTAAAGAAACCCATTTCTCATATAAGGCAAAAAACTTAACTAAAAAACTGAAGCCTTAGCTAACTTCGTAATAGTGATTTTTTGTAACAATATACGGCTCCTACAGTATGATTGAGATAACTGCTTTGCTAAATGAACGTTATGCTTGTTCTACATGCAACTGATTTCAAGTTTTTGTTCACACTCGTCAGTCGAATGAATTAGTTGAAAAAAATTCAAAGTACTCCACAACTCAATTCTCTTTCTGTATGCATTAGTTTTTTATATGGGGCACCTCTGAGACTCAGAAAAGCAATAAAAAATAAGGCAGACTGTTATAAAATATTCCCGAACGTAAATAAAGAGCCCACCAATTGGCAAATAAAAAAAATCATCTAAAAAACTGTCTGCATATCGGATGAAAGTGAAAGTTATACAAAAGAGTCAGTACGGATGTAATGAGTCAGAAAAGCATTTTTTTCGCTACTGTAACCGTTTTTTGAAATATTGTCTGACAAGAAGAAATAAAATATTATTGTTATAAGTGAGCTGTAATATTAATAAAATTCATGTTACGCTTAAGGGATCTGCTCTTCTATTATTTATAACTAATATTCAATACTTTTTTGAAGTCAATATTCTTGGATTTTTGAATTTATCTTTTCGATGCCTGACCCGGCATTTAGTTTATAGTGATTAAAAATTTTACTGTTTTTAAACTTTTATGTAAATGGTTTCAATTTAAATGAAAAAATTATTTCAATAATATTGTATATGTTTTAAAAATAAACTATTTATTTAATAATAAAACTTTTGAGGCTTTTCAAAGAATTGAACTGATATTAATTTAAAGATAATTAATTTTAATAAAATAAGAAAGTTATTAAATGGAAACAATATTGAATTAAAGTTTTATCTGTATTTAAAATGCCATATTTGTTGACTCAAATAAACTCTAAATCATATTACAATACTAAAAAAGCAGTATTATATTGAAAGCAGCATTTATTTTGAAAAACATGCTGTATTACTATAATTAAAGTCAATGATACACACGCTCGGGGAAAGTAAAACACGAAGAGCTCGTTTTTAAGGCGATTATTGAGAATCAAATCGGCAAATTTCAAGAGTTGAAAGGTTTTTTGCATAAAATTTGTTTAAAAGAAAATGTAAGATAATGTTTGGCGATTCTATGTCTAAATTCTTTAAAAGTTGCAACGAGTGAGAGCGATATTAGAGTTGGTAGTATGCAATGCAATTGAATAGTCCATAATTTTGGTCAATGAGTGACATTATATGAATAAGATTTTAAAAATTGTAACTATAAGGACCTGATAAGAAAAATTTTTAAGAAATCCCTGTCATGCCTCTGATCATAAGTTAGTCAAATAAATTATGGAATTGGAACCTTTTTTCAATTAGATCTTTAACAATTAAATATATGGATTGTGATCAAAGGTCACAAACAAATTATTTTGATATAAGCAAAAATAATTAAACAGATCAACAAATTGAGTTATTATTACATTTAAAAGTTTTAATTAATTTGTAATATTAAAAGATAAATGCAATGTTGTGAGACATGTGTCCCACACGCCCTTCACAGGACTACAAATAAATGATACAAATGAGTATTGAGGTTAAAATACGCAATACTTTAGAGAAATTAGCATTTTTGAAACAAGTTTTCCCTCAAACGGTAATCATAGTACTTAACGCGTGGTTTCCAATACTTTTAAACATTTAAAGCCAAAATTAAGCATTAAGAACACACTTCTATTTTGTTGTCAATCACTTAAAAGAAACAATAACTTTCCTAATTCTTATTTTAGTTCATTTAAAGTCAAGAACTTTTGCCGATAGTCTGCCACAGAAATTAGTGTATTCTATGAAAAGGAAACTCAATTATTCTCAGAATTTTTATGCTTTTGCTCAAGATTTAGTACTAAATAAATGGTAATGTATGCCAACAAATACCAGGAACTGATGTCCATAAGACTGTATTACTTTTCATTGTGGAAAAAGTGAAATCGACTTAAGCATAAACAAAGTTAAGACATGAGTTCCAAATAAATGGACATCAAAAGCAAAATATGGACACATCGATAATTTGGTTGAGATGTTGGGATTCCTGTATTTCTAGACTCCTTCAGACTCTTTTGTCTAAAACTTAATTTTGATTGGCTGAAGGCCTACACGTCGAGACTGTTTCAAATAAAAAATTCACAATAAGAATACTGATAATAATGGTGTGCATTAACTCAATACCTTTTCTGAGCTCTCTCTAATTGACAATATTATAATTTTCTCAATATTTCACTAAAAAGGATATAATTTTGGTTAAGATTATTAAATTCTGACCTTTTAATAACTTTAGAGTTCGATTATATTGTTTGTTATTTTGAAATTTTTATTAAGAATTTTATCAAAAAGGAAATGAAGCAAATCTTTAAAAATTTTCATCAATTTTAAAAAACTTTTCAAAATTATCATTAAAATTCATTAAAAGGGTTGCAATTATTCAACGGTATTTACAAAGATGAGCAAACATTAACTCTACTTCAACAATTTCAGAGTGTGGGCCATTAACCCCCTTGGGGCCATGGAGACAATTAAGATTAGCTTCTATAAAAAGGGACCACAGACCAAAAAAGTTTGAAAACCATATTGCTCTACTTGGCTGTCCTGTGACGGATTCAGTGATTATTAATTTGAATACCGGTAAGTGAATCGTCTGAATCTGGTTTGAATGAAATTGAAAGCTCATTCAGAGTCAAATGGTATTATGCTTACTATGAGTAAATCTCGGATTTCACACTTAAATTAGTCTTAAATTCACTAAAGTATAATTCTTCACACATTAACATACAGGTACATAAAGGAAAAAATTTTAAAAACAATACCTTTTATTTGTCTCTCATTGTTAATCATAAAAGCAAAGTATTAAATAACAATCATTTATAGTTTTACAAAATACTCATATGATTTTACAATTTATGTTAAGAATGCAAAAGAATAAGTTTAGAGCTTAAATTGATTTTTAATTATAAACTATCATAAGCTGATTACATGCTTTTAATTTTTGAGCTGATGCGCATCATTAATGCAAACTGTGAAGAGTTAATTAAATCGAACGTCTGAAGTATTGATAAACTTTATTGCGTTTTCTTCAACTTAACCTGAATGTAGCGGAAAAAGATCTTATAATTGAATGGAAGAATTTAGAATTACCATAACTAAAAATATTGAATCGTGAATTACAGACCTGTTTCAAATGTTACTCAACTATATTACAAGCATTTAAAACAGTTCAAAATCAAAATATATTACAATTACTTTTCAATGATATATAATTACGTAACTTTATGTCTCGTCAACCCTTTGCTGTGTTCATTCATTTTTCACATTTTCACTCAATTTGAGTTCATGTTTAGAGTTATATGAGTTTAAGAGTATCCAAGTTTTTTTGGTATCCGAGTCCGGATCTGTTTGTCACGCACTTCCAATAAAGTCTATAAATAATATAATATTTTAAATGAATTCCGATTTATTTCTCAATTCCATAGCTATTGAATATACTACCGATTAATTCTTAAACAATCGAAGAACTTTTTATTTACAAGTATTTCAAGTTCAGCAAAAAATTTCAGTTTGTTCTAAAACCTACACAAATAATTTCCCATAATCTATATTATTAAAAAAGATGTCAATGTGTCTGTCTCTGTATGAGTCCTCAATAATGTAATAAATAAAATATTGTTAAATAATAATGATTAGACTTTTCTTTATAACATTGGTTTTATATACGGGGTTTAAAATTAAAATTTAAAACTCATAATCTAAAGCTTAAAATATATAGTGAAATAACACCTTTTAAAAATATAAAATCACTTAAAATCAAAAAATTGCTTGTTTAATTTTAAAATAAGTAGATTTAATTAAAATATTTATTCATTGTTTTCTCAAAATTTGATTCGAGTGGAGATGTGGCCCAGTGAAAAGGTGTCGGACTCATGATCGAAGGATCGTGAGTTCGGACCCGGCACTGCAAATCA
>JAQGAM010000073.1:0-18507 GCA_034697665.1 Nanhermannia comitalis
TTGACCCCCCCCCTTGAATTTTCAAAATTTCCAAAATCGACCCCCCCCCCTCAAGCCTCAAACCTTGGGCAAGTCTGTTCTCGAGTCTCAATAGAGTCTCGACTCTTTTCGAAATTCCATTAGCAATGAAAACTTATTTGGAAAAATTTATAGTTTAATACAAAATTATGAATGATTTATATCTAGAGGCTTAAAAACTGTGAGCCTGAGCCTGCCAAAGCGTCCTAGGCTAGTAAATAAGAGAGCCTTATCCTGGATTAAATAAGAGCCTGAGCTTCCAACCTGATCCCCGAGTAATAATTAGTTCTTAGGTCTTTTTCTCAACTTTCAATAATTCATTACAAATTTATGAATTCAAAGCAATGATTTATTGGTATGTGCAGTCATTTTATTATTTGTTTGATAAAAAACTTAAAGAATTAATATAGGGGTTTGTTTTACTATTACTTTATTTAACATATTTTTAGCTTATTTTGTGTTACTCTGTTCATTACATATCTATTTTCCATTAAACACTTTTCTGCATTTTTTCACCTGTAAAAGTTGATCAAGTATTGCAAATTTGGGACTATATATGTAAACAAAATACCACTCCTAAGAATACATATCAATCTTATGATAAAATCACACAAAAATAAAAGTTTCAAAACTTTTAAAAGTTGATTACAAAGTTAGTGTCTAATGAGTGATCAACTTAGACATGTTATACTGTAATTTATTATTGGATTTTCTATAATTTTTTTATTTAAAAACATAATTTTAAATCAAATTTTCGAGACTAGACGAGTCTCGATGTAAATCTCGATAGAGAAGTAAATTGTCGATCGAGACTCGAGAACCGATACTATCCTCTATTTTTCTTATAAATCCAAGTCTGAGCAAAAAGTTATTTAGAGTAGTGGTGCCTAACTTTTTTTCGAATTCAGACCATATAAATAACTTAGAGGACCAGAGCAGAGAATATATAAGGGTCGTTCCCCTATAAAAAATGAAAAACTCAAAATTTATACATTTATTCCTTTTGATTTTAATAAAGAATCACATAACCTATTAATTCCCTTTGAATTTGATATAAAATATGCTTATATCCTAAATTTTCATCCTTAGCCTCATCACACAAAAATTCTGGCTACGGCACTGCCAAAGAATTTTTAAATGAAAAATTTTACAATTTATACTGAGAATTTCATTGTTTTAGATATGCATTTATTTTAAAATATGCCAAAATATGCAAATTGAAAGTTAGCTTATTTTAATGCTTATTTCATAATAATTAATGGGGAAGACATGCATTTGCATGAATTCATATCACTAATTATAAAACATATTGTGAAATGTAAGCATATTTTCTAATAATAAAATTTTTTATCGCTGATCACAAGAATTGGAAAAATACAATTCAAGACATACTTAGAATAATAGTTTAAATTTCATGTGTATTAAGAAGAAATATTTCGTTTTTTCACTATATTTCAATTTTAAAGGTCAGGACAACAGTTGTTAAGAGTCTGGACAGATGTCATAATGTAAAGTCAAAGTTGGACTCATAGCAATGCAGGTGTCTTCCAATATATTTGTTAGCTATTATGCTGTTCCGAAAAAAGCATCAAAAATAAGATAAAATTTTTTAAATAATTATTTATAAATTAAAAAACGTCAATTTATTTGATATACTTATTATTTAACAACATTAGTATTGTAATGATTGCCAGCACTGGAATTTGAAAGATTCAATTAATTTTAAGCATGTTTTTTAATATATCAATAAATGATATAATATATATTCTGACACTTATTGCTGTCATAACTAAACTCAAAAACTTTTAGAAAGGCTGTTAATCTTGAAAATTTAGCGGAATTACAGCGCAGTAACCGCGTCATCACTGCTATAATGTAATCACTGAATTTGTAGTGTTTTGTGATTTATTAAAAGCATTTTGTTTACAGAAATAGATGAAACTGTCTGTTAACTTATGCATTGAATCGAAAACCACTTTAAGAAACTTTCCGTTGATAGGAATACAATCATATCAATAAAATATATTATTGTTAAACAAGAAAATAATAATAGATTACAATACTTAGAGTTAGAGCTAGAGTTACAATACTTTCAATACAATCAATGGACAGGAAATGTTTATATATCAGTATTATTTACTAAAAAGCTCTCAAATGTTTGCTTAATTTTCCGTAAGATTGAACCTGAATTATAAGCCATTTCGAGGGCCTTTCATTTCTATTTTTCATTAAAACTAAAATTCAAGTTGTTTAAGAAGAATTATACAAACAAAAATACATTTAAAAGCTGTGCATCTATTTAGTGAGTAATTTTATCGTTAGTTATATACGTATAAAAAAATCAAAAATTTAAAATAAAAAAAACAATTTTTCATTCAATATTATTTAGGATATCGAATTGCATGATTGTTTGTTTACAATTCTCTCTATGTTATAAAATATGGCATTAAATATGATATCGAGCACAAGAATCAAGTGACAGTAATTCAATACACATTAAAAAAATTTTTGTATGCAAGTGATTAAAATTGCAGCATGGGATGGGAGTGGGATGGGAGTGGGATGGGAGTGGGATGGGAGTGGGATGAAATGAGAAAAAATTGAAAATCATGAAAATTAGTGCAGAGCTTAAACTGGGCTGAACTTGTCCATTCTAAACTCTGTTATTTCAATTGAAGCTTAAGTATGTAAAATGATGTAAGATTTCTAGAAATAATCTTTTTTGTGAGAAAATTTCTAGAAATGTTTCTCGAGAAGTATTTCTCATTTGCTTGACCCCTCCCCTACCACGACAGAAACAAAACACAAAACAAGTTTTCATTTGTCTTCTTCACTATTGGGGATAATTTCAGATTCTTATGTAGTTTTTGTGTGATTATTGCTAAAGTTCTATACTTAATATTGTGAACGAGAGACAAAATTAAATTTCAATCCTACTTAAACAATACAAACTTGTAAGTTTTTGTTTATATCCTTAAATTATATACCTGCTCGCTTTGACCCTTGACTTATTACGCACTGTAAGAATATGTCCTTATAATTATTTAAAGGTTGTAAAATGCAATTTCAAATTTTTCTAGATTTTATATTTTTCAATGGAAGGTTTACATTACTTTTTTTCAAAGGGGGGTTTACACATTAATACTATATCTAGAAAATAGGTTTCAATTATTTTCTTGCTTCACCACTACTGTTTTGCAGTACTGTATCCAGAAATTGTCTATTAGATGACCAGACATAAAAAATCTAAGATTTATCAATTTTTAAAAATTGATACAAACTTACACTTAAATGCCTAGAAATTCTAGGAGCCCTTGGCCTATGGCTGGGTAGAGCCCTAGGCGTTGTAAACTTTTAACCTCATGACTTAATATGCACTAAATGAATGATTAATTATAATCATATAAAGGTTGGAAATGAATTGATGTTTTGTTGAGATTTTATAATATTTTTCAATGGGAAGTTCATATTAATATTTAGTAAGTAACAATTAGTTTCTTGCCTCACCACTTGGCGCATCATTAATTGGGAAAATTATTTTAATGCTGTTTTATGTTTATTTTATCATCCATTTCAATGTTTAACTAAAAAATAACACTGATTTTATAATTTGCATTACAAAACTTTAAGTTTTATTAATCGGAAGTCCATAAAAATAAAAATTTCTCTTTTTTTGACTAGGAATTATCTGTTGGTAAATATTTCCCTAAAACCATTCGAGAAATTTTGAAACTCACATCACAAAGTTAAGTCCATGATAGACAAGCTCAGCTCAATCTCATAGTTATGAGCTTCTGAGCTTATCATCTAATAATGAATAATATAAAAGTTGTTTTAGTATCAATTAGAATACACTAATAATTGTAAGAAATTGTAAATCAGATATTAAGAATGCATTAATGTTTTTTATTGTGAAAATATATAATTAGAAAATGATGTCTAATTCATTAGTAATGAAACTATTTTTGAAATGAAAATGAGATGAGATTGAGGTTACTTAAAATGTTTCCAATTACTAGAAAATTGCTTAAATGCTAGGATTTCTCGTTTATGAATTGTTTATAACCCTATTAACTGTTATTGAACTTTAATTCTCAACTTCTACTTAATGTCATTCTCTAACAATGACTTCTGCTCAAATCCAAACAGTTCCTAATTTATATTATTTTTAACAATTTTCATTAAAAATGAGTTTAATTCAGTTTTTCAACTGTTTTTAATTTTGTTAACTTTCAGGGATGAGGTCTGAGTCAGTCAGTCTCAGCTTTATTTTGCAAAAACTAAAGCTACAGGTAAACTAAGCGATAGAAATGCTCTTTCTATTTGTCTTTGTCTGTCTGTCTCCCTCTTCCTCAGTCTCTATCTCTCTACAGAGCGCCAAATGCTCGAGCGTTGATCACCACATATGATAGACTCTGAATAGACTCTACAGAGGACGTACACTCAGTTGCAAAACTCCTGCCCCTGGTTTTAAACAACTAAATATTGATGTTTTTTTGAATGTAGTACATTTTTCAACCGACCTTAGCATAAATTCTTTTGACATTTAGTATTGCCATCAAAATGTGACAAACTCAAATTTTCTCAGAAAAATTCGTATTTCAATGAATCTGATGCCTGGAGTTGATAGTAGTCAGAAAATTATTCGACGCGTGTTTTTTGTTTTAATGAAAAATGTTATAAGACTTTAAATTTGAAAATTTCAGAAATCCATTTGGGTATAGCCTACCAATCCCTAAACCCAACTTTGTACGGATCCTCTATTGGTATACTTTATACAGCATTTTATAAAACTTATATCACATGAAAATGAATAAAAATTAAATGAAAATTCGAGAACTTTAGAAAATAAATATTCTCCAAAAATCACCTTTGAAAGGGTGAAAAATCTCATTTTATGTCTTTATATTGTTTATACTACAAGTTCAAGAAAACTTCCCCCTTCAGACACATTTCATTATCAGCTATCAATGATACAAAAAGTTTTTCAAGCTCTTCTCATCCCTCAGTAGCACTATTTTTATTTTAAATTCAATTATATATTCTGAAATTGGTAATCACATCAAACAAATTAGGTAAGTTTTAGATTGTTTTGGTTTTTTTTATTAATATATACTTAAAAGACATTTTTGCAAAAATTAATAGTAAATAATTATAATTGTCATTATTTATAAACAATTAATTAATTAAAAAGTTTGACAGCTTAAAGATGAGTAAGTGTAGTGATGGTGTGTTGTGTGTTAGTACTTCCTGATCGTATACAGATTGTATCCTGAGTATCAAATTAATTCCGGATTACCATCTGTATACGTAACAGGAGAGCGCTAAAGAGCTTCACAATGCACTTCACTGAACGACAGTCAATAGAAGAATGACAAAAACTGGTGAAAATCACAATCGCGTAGGACTCGAATAATGGAGATCATCGAAATGGTAAAGGGAATGGTTCTTATGTTCATAAGCATTCTGATTCGGTCAATATTTTATGATGACATTTAGATAACACCTACTTTAATAAAATATGGTTAGTCGGGCTCCTGATTCAGACTTTAACGGGTGTGTCATTTCGGTTGAATTATTAGTGCTGAATACCATTTCTGTATAACCGCTTACAGTTTAAAATTCCATTTGATCTACGATTAAAATTTCATTTCATATAAATTTTTTGTATGCTTAACGAGTTTGAGCGCAAATATTAGAAAAAGTTTTAATATTTTTCAAATGGCCTTTTAGTTAACAATAAACTCAATATTAAAGTTAAGTAATAAAGAGCTTTAAATAAAATTAAATTAAACATTCTCTAAAGAGAGAAAATTTTTCGAATAATTTCAAATAAATTTATATTTTTTATTTCCTGTCTGAAACATCACTTTCTAGCCTTGAAGACAACATCTCATAACAAATTCGCTGTCATCTCAACACAGTTTTAACTATACATAAACTTGTTCTGTTACGAGAGATAAGTTTAAGTCAAATAAATTCAGGTTTTTAAAGATAAGTAATAATTTAAGGCTAATAATTAAACTCTTTGCATCTTAAGCTGTTTAGTAAAAAAATTTTACATATTTGACTATTACTCAAACAAGAAAATAACACTAATCATTAAATTATAAATAAAAACCCGGATTTTAATTATTTTCAAACTTTAATAATAATTTCTATAATAAGTGCTCCAAACTCGAGCTTCTACCCGAGCTTGAAGATAAGACTTATTGAATAATTTTTAATTCTAGAAAAATAGTAAAACAGTTTTTTAATATAAAAGTTAATTTTTACAAAATATCAATTTTACACAAGAATCTGAAAAAATTTAGTTAAAGAATCGCATACATTATCTCATATTTGCATAAATAACCAGATTTTATGTAAAATTTAGTCTTTCAACTCATATAACTTTCTTAATTGAAACTCTAACGCCTTAATAAGCGAGTGCCGACTGTTTCTTGTTCCCCGAGCGTGAAGTATAAGCCATTAATTTCTATAATTAATAGGGTTTATATAATAATAATTAAAATTATAGTAAAAAATGAGGAGAAAATATTGACAACGCCATTAAGTACCACATATTGAATAAATTATAGTCAGTTATAATGAATAGAATCAGTTTGTATTAAAGGATTCAGTATAGAGTTTTTCCTAAACATTCCTCAGCAAAGAAATATTTAGTGAATTTTTGGTGCATTGATATATAAAAATTTTGACGATTGTCAGGGTTTTGCATAAGGGTGGGTTTATTTGGAAATTCCGAACTTTAGATCGTGTTCCGAAAGTACTGTGGGTTACATAACAATACTTAATAATTATTTTAAGGTAGCCTTTATTTCCAAATTCAAGGGTTTACCACTAATTTTCCCCAAATTGTTACCAAAATGATAAAAATCCCGAAAAATCCCGAAAAATCCCATCCTAATTATTATCACTAATTTAGTTAAACTTATAATAACTTTAATTATTATTTTAATAATATATCTTAAAATTTGAACTCTCATGTATTGTAGTGTTTGATATGATTCAAAGTATAAAAATTTTTGTGTATAATATATTTGAGATAAACTAAAAACATAAGATAATAAAAGTAAAGTGTTTGCATATCAAATAATTTAGATAACAATTTTATTGTTATATAGATTTTGAGCTATAAAAACACATTTTATATAGCGTTAGAGTAAATACTAAATATATTTTATGTTACTATTAAGAGATTTAGTTAAATGAGTTTTAGTTAATTCATTATATCTCAGGATTTGTAATACTATTTAAATAATCAATAAATTGAATCTTTAAAATCAAAGAAACGTATAAAAGTATTTTGTTTTATTGCTTTTGTTGACTTAATTTAAGAAATAAGTAATTTATTTATACTTTTGAATTAATCTAATGATAACTATAGTAAAAATACAAATATTAATACATTATCCGCAATATTAAAATTTCATTTTTCAAAATAGAGAAATATCAAAGGAAACATAGACCGGAACTCAAATATTGATCAAACATAAGTAAATCTGTTCTCTCTATTTGACTCTAAAATAAGCCGAGGAAAAGCGATTCAGTATTTCTGAGTTTATTGCATTACTCAAGTCTAATGCCATCACAGATAACACTGCAATAGAGTAATGGTGTGCGTCAGCCAATACGAGCTGCCTCATGGGGTTTCAAGAAGGACTAACAGAAGCCAAAGCAATCCCAATTTATGACATTGCAGAATAGGATGATTTTAGCACTACTATTATATGTGTAGACCAACATTTTCTTGAGCACTAGTTATTCTCTGTGCAGTCTTTCCTTAATATAAGTTTTTTTGCTATTTAAAGCTCTCAGGGCTCTCAAGCTCGTTCTAACTTAACTATTAAGGATTTTAATTGGATTTATAAATTTTTTCTCATTTTTCCTCTCTATTATTCACTTGAGTTCACAAATATTTTGTTTATAGGATTTTAATTAATTAAATGGAGTGATTATTATTTGCTATTAAAAAACGTTGGAAATAAGTATTAAATTTATGTATCAGTGAAGTAAAGATAGTAAATAAACGACTGATAACTTATTTTGAAAACTCATATAAAAAAGTGTGAAAATACTAATATTGACACTATTAGCATGAGTTAAGCTTTTTATTGATAAAAAAATCACTATTTTTAAAATAATTATTCAATAAAAAACATGATGCAGTCTAATAATGAGTTTGATTAACACTATTTGCAAATAATAACTTTTGCTTTCTTTTCCGCCTTTAAAGTATAACTTTTAGTAAATAAATGTTTTGCCAAACAATTTCTGTTAACTTTAAGTAAATATTTGGTTAAAGTTTAGAATGATATACAAGGTATCAAAGATAGCACTATTAAGTAATTACTACAAAATAGTTGCTTAAATTGATGATAAACTTTTGACTTTGTAACTCATATATATTCAAAACTATTCAACAGTGAATGTCATATTTGAATTTATTGCATGTTTAAAAAATAATTTCATGCTTTTCATTACACTTAAATCAAATTTATATGAAATATAAGACACTGTTAAGACTATATGTGATAAGAACGCCATATCTTTAAACATTTAACTTATCATCAATAGTAAAATAGTTGTACAGTTTAATTATATGTATGTTTTATATTCTAAAGGAATTCATTTCAAAATTTGATTGTTTGTTATGAAAATAAATACGTGTTCTTTGATTATTAATAAAAATAAAAATAGTGTCTATTTATAGAATATTCCTAATTATTGCTAATTATGTTCTGCGCTAATTTGAGCACTCAATTCAAACCAATTCATATGAACGGCACTGTACTTCATCGATAGAGCGTGTGATACTCTCTCTATATATAATTATATAAATACAACAGAACTGCAATATATGAGTTGAGAAGAAAAAGCTATTTTATATCTGATAAATAAAGCCTATTCGCCATAATATGATTCCTGAGTTTCGCACTGTTTGCTGATCACCCTATTTTATGGCTTCAATATCATAGTTCCCTAGTATTGTTTGTGCCCTATCTCCAAGTGTATCTCAAACTATTCATCGTCAGTGAGCTCTTCGCCGCAATATTTATAGCTAACGCAAAGGCACACATATAAAACCAGAATATTGGTTCCGACCCTTTTAACCATTTGCATCTCTCAATCGATTTGGTGCAAAACGAACGTGAACTGAATTCATTGGATGCCTTCTATACAAACAAGTATTACAATCCCTTGCATTAGTTTAGCTTATATTATACAATACAAGTTCATACCATTGAACTAACCCAACCATAAAATCTAAAATAAACTCAAGTAAATATTTTTAATAATTTATGAAATTATAACTAAAATATCTAAATCTGAATATTAATTTCGTATTATTTGATATGATTATGATATAAATTCAATGCTAATTATTGTAATTCATATGTTTTCAGAATGTGTAAGGAAAGTAATAACTTGAATGCAAAACATGTAAGAGTTCTAGTCGTCTTGTCGTCCAATTGAATAATCAATATAACTGTAAAATTAAGTATTAATGCAGTATATAATTGAGGAAAAGCTAAAAAATGATTAGAAACAAGTGTTGAGTACAATGAAATATTAACATAATAACGATAGAGTTATGTATAATTAAATTATTATGTTTATAGCTATATGTCTAGTGTTCTTCATTACAAACAGATTACAAAATGTTGTGCTTTTTAAAAGTAATGACCATTTAAATATCGATTTGAATTATTCAAATAAACATTAAAAAGTTTATTAGCAATTTATGGCAGCTATCATTTTCATCATTTAATCAACAGTTCAACGTTCACACTGGCTATACATCCAGAATCGTATTTATAGAATCCATCTTTTGATTTATGGCATTGTATAGTAAAATAAAATTATTATTATTTAACGAAATAAATTTCAAGTATTATTTATTGTATTGAACATTAATATTGATGTATCGAAATATAAAAATGAGGAAAACTCTATACTCTTTGCATTTAATTTTCTTTAGTGCTATTGAATTAACACTAAAAGTTTGTATACTTATTAAAAACTTTACAATAATTCATTTATTCATTTAATATGAATGTTTTTTCTTGTGATAGTTCTTCAGTTGATGAAATGTTTTATGTCTTTAATAATTATGTCGCTTAAGAGGAAATTTTTAACTCAAATTATATAATTCAAAGCTAAATAATAATAAAACTGATAGCAAACGACCAACAATTTTCACAGATGAACACTATATAATATATGAGCACAGATACAGATATATAACTTATATATTCGTAGTTTTATATATGCTATTAAAGAGTAGACCATAACTTATTATTTATTATTATTTTAAAAACTATATCATATCATATAAAACAATTCACTTTAAGTTTTAAAAGCTTCAAATCACAAATAATCGCAATTTTTAGCTTTTTTCCTGTTAATTGACAACAGACTCTATATCAGGCAGAGTTCATGTTTACACCACAGCCAGAGAAACGATCAGACTTTCAAAATGTTTCACACTTTATATTATATAAAATAATGGTTTAATATCTTAAATATTGTTATTTTTAGAAAATAAAAAATTCCTTAAGAAAAAACATTAAAATTAGAAAAAATATTTTGACTAAAGTTAAAATTTGAGACCAAAGCCTCACTTTAAGACATTTTTCGCAATGAAAGCCACTAAATAGAGTCAGTTTTGCAAGTTTGGTCGGACGGTCTTTTCTGATTGGACTGTCTTTTGATAATATCGTTATAGTGGCAAATAATAAGCAAACTATTCCTTTCTCAATGGTTTTTAAATATTTGCCTCAAATTTATTATTTTTAATCCAGTGCTTTAAAAATTTTTGTGATATCTTAATTACAGCTATAATTACATTATTAATCTATCGAAATTGAATTTAATCTATTCAACAATCTTTCAATAAATCAAATCCAATCACTATATAAGTGTTAGTCACAATTTTTTTTAATGTAATAAAATTCTTAATAAACAACTTTGATATTGAATACTAATTAATCAAATTTGAATTATCGAATAGTTTGTAATCTGTTTTTTGATGAGCAAAATAAATAAGTTTTCAAAATTCTATAAAAAATATTTATTTGGTAATTAATAAATTACTTTTTCATTTAATTTATATATTGAAATATTTAGTGAAAAACATTTGGACTCAATGAGCAGTCAATGAGATAGGCTAAGGCCGGTTCGACGCAAGGCCTTCGCTTTGTCTTCTCATACTCTATAGTCTTATTTCAAACAAAGATCTAATTCATATCCAATTTACTTTTTAAATAAAGATATCAAAAATTATCCGATTTATATGCAGTAATTATATAATATTACATTCGAGTAATTGTGTTATTTTTAAAAATTATCATTTTTGACTTTGAGCCAATTCAGCGAAGCCTTTGATTGAATTGCCGGCGCTTGAGTTATGCATTTGCGATTGTGATCAGAGATAACCCGTCAGAAAATATATTCAGTGATCCTTTGATTGAATAGCACTTTCTCAAAATTGCATTTTTGCAAATAATTTACTTTAATTTAAGAAAATATAATTTAAAGCTCTTCTTTGTATAACATATATGCTTGAGATAAGATCCAAGTGAATCTATTTTTTATTCACCAAAAAAACTCTACAAAAACACATGACTTGACTTACGAGATGCTCTCCTGTTAACCGTTGAGGTATGAGTTATTCCAACAGTTTTTGTAATAGTTTAGGACAAACTTTCCAAGAAATCAGTAAATAAATGAAAAATAAATAATAAATGACTTCAAGGATAAGTTATAACATTAGGCAACACATTCCTGAAAGAACTTGAAATTTCCACAATAATAATCATTTGAATTTCATTATAATGTTAGAATCACTTTAAACTTTATATTCCATGCCGTCTTATTTTATGCAAAACTTTGTCCATTGTTTTCCTTATTATTTTACAACATTTTTAAAACGATTGTATGAAATGTGATGTAAACTTCAATATGTGTTAATTCTCTTATAGTTAATTAGTTTTTATTATTATTTTAAAGAAAAGGAGGATATATTTGAAGTTACGTTAAGTTCAAATTTGCTTTATTTATTAGGAGCGCTTAGGCTTTAGACTTGAAATAGCTTTTTTTTTTAATGAGCATAACTAAACTCAATTCTATTACTATGGGTTACATTGAAGCATAAATAGAGAAAAGTGATATCAAGATAAAGCTTAATGTAAGAGAGTCTAAATGAATGAAAATAACTCTAATTTAGTGCATTTAAGGCATGGAGAATTTCACTTCGTATCTCATTACTGATCAATTCTCATCCAACCATTCCATGAAAGAAAAGAGAAACATGAGAAACATGAGAATTCGTATCTCAATTAAATCCAATAATGACTGCCCACTAACCATTGAAATTAAAAATAGCATTTTTGTAAACTTATATGATCTCAAGTTATTTATAATTTAACTTTAAAAGTATTATTTCCTTAAAATCTTTGAGCAATTTATATAAAGCATAGAATGATATATGACTTAAATATTGATGAATGAGATTCAATGATAGTTTGATCACTATTTGAGTCGATTCAGTGATGAGTTATTTCTTATGAAAAAAACTTATTGTTTGCGGACTTACATTATAATTATAACTTATATTTGACAAAAGGTATGGCAAACAGATTCATATATTTACACTCAAAGCAACAGTAAGACAACACACCCTCAATACGATTAATAGGTTTACTATTTATTTATACACGAGAAAAATGAGGTTCACATAAGATTAATCACTTTAATCACTTTACATTTATTAGTTTTCATCGCTCAATGAATGTACTGGTAATAAAAGACGAGCCTCTATACTATTTCATGCTATCTCGGCTTACCTACAGAATTATGGGTTAGAGAGTTTCGAGAGTTAAAACAGAGAAGCATTTATATTCAAAAAGCATGCGATTCTTGTATTTTCGATTAATGTTGAATATGAGTAATGATATATTGCTGACAAAATGGCATCAACTTTTAAATTATCTTTTAGTATATGTATATTTCAATGAACAACCAAAAAACAATAATATGATAATAATAATAATATATGATAATAATAATTACAGCGTTATATTAATAAAATCAAAGATAACAATACTTGTTTAATCTCAACTCTTTTTGTCAATGATAAAGGTTGTACTCAAGCGCATCATTACAGTAATGCCTTATATTAGTTAAGTCTAAAGTTTGGCTAAACTTGTATTAACTAAAGCTATCAATTTTTACATAATTGTCTTTATTTAAAGTTCAGGTGAATTAATTAAAATGAATCTCAAATCACAAGAACTAATACTCATATACATTAATAAATTTATACTAATAATAATATTATATATAGTTAATTGACATCAATGGTTGAGTCTCAAGTTGGCAATAAACGAATGCTCAATAAATTAGTTGGCATTTATTAAAAATGCCACAAATGGGGGTTTTCTACAGAGATTTAAGGATGACATACAATGAGAAATAATATATATTCACAATTACTTATATTTCACTCATTACCATAAAGATTACTAAAACGTTTGCATTTTCATGCATTTCCAGAACAGCAAAACTGTATTATAAGTTATGTATAAAATGTCTTTAAAGCGTTTAGTGTTTCGCCAATAAATTACTAGTTTTATTATAATTATTTGTTACGGTCAGGATTGCGTTGAGAAGTCTTTTTGCTTTTCATACGTCTATTTTGGAACCAAATCTTAACTTGTCTTTCAGTTAAATTAAGATTTCTCGCGAGTTCCCAACGTTTCTGTTTAGACACATAAGCATTGAATAAGAACTCTTTCTCAAGTTCTAGAGTTTGGAATTTTGAGTATGGCTTTCGCTTTTTGCGTACAGAGACGTGATGGCCTGAATTGGGCTGTTGAGCACCGGTCCATTCAAGTCCTGCTGCAGCCGCTGCATTAGTGGCCAGAAGTGCTGCGTGATGGTGGAGCACTGCTGCGTGAGCGTGGTGGTGATGGTGGTGATGGTGTACCGCTGCTGCCAATGCATCGCCTATTATTCAATGATTATGTATTAAATTTTGTATTAATACCTGTTTAGGTCTAATAAAAGGTTAAATTTTAATATCATTACAAAACTTTATGTGCACTAAAAAGTATAAATATAACAAAATCTTCGAATGATAATAATAATTATAGCTCACTATAAATTGAAGTTATAAGATATAAGATTATATGACCTGATATTGTTTTTTATAGTGAACTGGGAACTGGTGGCCTATTATAACAACAAAAACAGTAATGATAATCAACACTCCGACTGTTGTAATAAAATATTTTTAATGGCAAAAGTGCCTCTCAAACGATAACATTCTGTACTCAAATATATGATAGTAATAGTCATTTGATTACACTATTATTAAATTAAATAGTAAGAGAGTGAGAAAGTATACGATAAATATTTGAAAAATTATTCCCAAATCCAACAAAAATTAAACGCATAAATAAATACATAATAAAGAGATACACAGAAAGCAATTTTTCACTGTCAAGCAGTACAGTAAAATAGTTGATCTGTCGAACTTAAACTGGGAGGGAGTGAGCATTACTTCAGGTGTTTTTTAGTATTCAATGCAAAAACGTTAATACAATCGCCAAACTTAAGCCCAGAGGTCTCAACGTTTGACTGATCCTATTTTAGGAAACTTTTGTTACTTTACAACTCAGGATTGTGCAACTGTTATCTAACGTGAGTGCAGTGCAAGCTTTTATGATATCTGGCCATAGCAGAAAGGTATAGCAATTCATGTATAGAAGTGAGGGCAGAGGCTCACTATTACAAAGCGGGATCTGGAGACTCACAAAAGGATTCTTTCACTGATGCCACTATCAAAACAATAAAACAGTAAAACTGAATTATCAGTCAGTATGCATGCATACTCTCCATAGTGCAGCCAATTTTCATTGTGTACCGCATAACTGCATGCGTCACTTCCAATGACAATTGCATTGAAAAAAGCTATTTTAGAAGAAGCAAAAAATAAAAAGAAAATGCTTTACAATGAAGAGAAAGAAAATTGTACGAAAGTATAACTTAAATGCTTTCTTCCTTTTTTGGATAAGTGAAACCGCACATATGCACACATTATGAGCACAAATGTCCGATATTTTAGTACGAATAGCAATAAGAATTGAATCTCTTATAACTAGAGTAAAACGCATTCATACAATTCTGTTATACAGAAAACACAGCATTTGCCACAACTTCTGTTACACTGTAGTGGATATTGGCTTAGTTTCGATAATTGTGAAGCAAACAATTGTGGATCAATTTATATAATATAGTGTCACATGTAAGGCCTACTGCCACATATATTAGCCAAACGATGGTCAGGTCATTCTCAAATTGGGCGCTCAGGTTTTGTCGTTTCCCCAAACCTAATATCATAAAGTAAACGTCAAGTCAAGCGTACATAAGCTCATACTGTATACCCCTCTTCTCTCTCTCTCTCTCTCTCTCTCTCTCTCTGACTCTCTTTGGTCTCTTATTTTGAGACTTGACTGACTCTCAAATTGTATCTGTTGTTCATTCTAATTAAGCAGCTTTTCGTTTGTTAATTTATTTGGCCTTTTCGTAAATGCGGTTATTGTATGTCAAAAGAGTAACAATTGGTCACGCCTTGTGTTGCCTCTAAATTGTAATACTTGTACGCAAATATATATGTGCAGGTTTTCGGTGTCTACCCTTGAAAAGGTAAAACTACTTCAAAACAGTTTATGTCCTCTGGAATAAAGGTAGAGTTCTTTTGAAATATTCCCACTTAAAACTTTACTTTAAAACTATCATCATTTCCAAGAATTGGCTAAATTTTCTAACAAAAGAGCCTTACTTTGCGCTCTCTTTTTATTGCCTCTTTAAAGGTATGTAACATAGAAGCAAATATAGTCTGCGATATGTGATAATTGAAAAAAATATTATTTGATTTTATCTTTTACTGGTTTATTGAACTATTCATAAAAAACAGTTTAACACTTGATTTGCTAAAAAAATTGTCGAATCATTTACATAATGAGTAAATTTAACTAAACTTTATTATTCAATTGAATCTTTTTCATAATTAGATAGAAATTAAAATTTATTGTTATTTTACTTGAATAAGTATTGTCTTGCGTTCTCACATAATGACACTATTAGCTAAACTCGTTGGGTCTAAGCATTCATTAATAGCAATTGAGCCCAATAGCTATTTGGCAACTCTTATCGCAAGAAAATTACATTCTCTCTTATTGGGAGTTAATGGCTGTGATAAAGATTCAAAGCTGAGCCTAAGCTTCCGTTCGTAATGCTTATCCAGCGTAAAAAGTGTTCCATTAAATATCGTCCACATTTGCTAATATGTTTATAGATAACAATACTGTGAACGTCCTTTTATATTACTCTCTCATTTAGTACAGCATCTCTTTTTTCTCTAGAAGTTAGCCCTTCTGACGGAAGCTCAATGTTTACTGTAGTTCTGTGTATATAACTATATATTTGTGTGTGTGGTATATATAAATATATTTTTTTGATACAGGCGTTTTATGGAAGGTTGCCTTTATTGTGATATTAAATAAAGTGTTTGTCTGAGTTGAGCTTTTGTTATTGTTCAAGTCGACACCCATTTTGTGATAAAAACACCAAATGAAAAGCTGTCAGTGAGTGTTAAGGACATTGTGAATGCCAGTCACCGTTAGCATCATTTCCGGAATATGGAACAGTCAAAGCGTCAGTACCTCTAATATAATATAATACACACAGTAAATACTGCGAAACTAGAAATCGGTGTTTGTGATACCCCTCTCATGATTACTCTCCTCTAATTCAATATACTGAAGATCTATTCTATTGTATTATACTTTATATTATTTCTATCAGACATACAGTACTGTACAGTATATTTGTTATTATTGGCCATACATTTCACGGCTAGTGTTTGACAGACAAAATGCTCACCAAAAACGAATATTGTATTGCATTTTGTTGTTCAGTTATAATCCATGGTATTGGCGAAGGATTGCTAAAAAGAAGTCACTGATAAGAGAGTGCTTCTCTTCAAATAAAAGAGATGAACAGAAAGAAGAGGCAAAAGAACGAATAGAGATGAGCTCTGGCTTGCAATAGTTATTCTGCTATTATACAATTCATACATCCCTTCGGGAGGTAGTGCTATAGCAGAGCTGAGATAAAGCATTTACACGGCATTTACGGCAATTTCCCGTCGCAAATGGAGTTTTATGACCGCCTTCGACTCGACTCGTCATGGATTTATTCTTGTGGAAGTAGTGATAAAGATGAAGAAATAAGTTGACTCACGACTCACTCGACTGAGACTTAATTTTTTACGCCATTTCTTGAAACGAATACATACTTTGTAATACATATACACTGCTGTATGTGATGCTATTCTGTGCTGCCCTTACTGTACAATAAGACAAGCATTACATGAACTAAGCATGCATTGCAAGTTTGGCCTCAAATAAATGCCAATCTATAAGAAAGTAGTTTTGCTGACTCGTGAGTTTGATATGGTTTACCCCTTACATGACTCTTTCGTGCATAACTTAATGCGTTTCTTGTCTTTGAGCTTTCTATCGAATTAATTGCTTTGCCTCTAATTTCCTGCTGTTAATGATTCAAAATAATAATTAGAAAATTATGGAAAAATAGTTTTATGTAAAAAGTGTAATAAAAGAAAATTATCTCAACATATAGTTAAATAAAATGATAGGGTTTAGCATAAAGTATATCAAAGTAATATAGCTTACTATCATTGTTCCGCTATTACTCTATTATTATTATTATTTTTTATTTTAATACATAATATTAGAGTAGATTTAATGCCAGCAAAAGAAGACGTTCATAACAGCGTTATGAGAGAACGAAGTACTAAATAAAACCCTTTTCATTATCTTTATATGACTTAATATGTTTTGCACACGATTGCAACGATTGTATTAGCATTTATCGGACAAACTGTCTGTCATGCAAAGCAAGTCTAATGCCATATAAAGATGAAACGTTTAGATAAGGCATTTTGCTGTGTAATTCTTAATAACTGGAGACCTCGGAGGGAGAGCTCTGGTATCAAACTGAGAACTATGGCTTTATGAAAGCTGAATATGGTTAATGTGTTGTTATTCTTACTTATAGAGAGCTCGTATTTATAAACGTATGACTCACTGAAAGAGACTTGTAATTCACTTGTCTGTATATTATATAAATCAGTGATTGCTATGATTGCAATCATTGCAATAATATCACGCAGAGCTTCTGATTCAAAGCTTGTTTCAAGTTATGCAGCAGTTATCGGCGCTTTCTTTTTACTATATTTGACGTCACACCGAATTTAATAAGAGCCAAACCCGCTTATAATCATTACCATCAGTTGGGAGGGAAATGAAACCACTCCGTACTGCCTATAGAAACGCAAAAATATTATTTCATACTCTGGAATACAATATATAAAACACAACAAATTGACCCATGACT
>JAQGAM010000074.1:0-18459 GCA_034697665.1 Nanhermannia comitalis
CATGATGTGGTGGGAACGTTATCACAAACAGCCAATTGAATGTACCATTGATTAAAAAAACAAACTTTTTTTTATTTACCTCATGAACACCTCTAATGTATATAAATATAGCGTCTATTTATAAATTTGTTCAGTTTCCACAATAAGAGTGTAATTTTTGATTTGAGTTAATCTTTTTGGGATTTCATTTGATTGAAACCATAATTTGTATTTCATTTTTATCCATCAATATCACAAAGATTAATAAACACAAAGTTATCGCTAAAATCAGTTCAACAATTAGTTATGCATATATACAAAAGTGATAATATTCAATATGACTTTTACTCTATTAACTATTTCTGCAGTTTGGTTGTATTGTTTGAGTTTTTCACAATTCTTAGTGTCCAATACGATATATTGGAAACAAGCCTTCACTTAACATATCTTATTCGTTTTGGTATTAAAGGTAAATTACTTTTGATGTTTTATTAGTCTATCAAATCAAATCTCATTCTATTTGAAAGAAAAATCTCTCATTTCAGTATAAATTGTGAGTTTCTGATTCCGCCAATTTTACCACACAATCAATATATTTTGTGAATGAAAAGTAATTCATATAAATGATTACTACAAATAACACAAAATAGATTTCCTTTAAGTTGTTTTACATATAAATGAGAAAATGTTTTCCTTTTAAAATTTTTTAACAATATGTCAATATTTTCAACTTCTAATGTATATAAGTTATGATTTACTATTAAAAGATATAGCATTTCACTACTTTATGGCATTAGTTACTGAGCATTCAATTATTATGCGCGGAAAAGAGTTTGGTTTTAGAGCTCTATCGCTTTATATTTATAGTATACTAGCTATTGGCCCGTTCATAGCAAAAATAGTTATCCCATCTCAAGGATTGGTAGCCTTATTATCGGAAAAAATTTCACATAGAAAAGCATTTGTGGCGTGGAGTACCCATTTTTCGGTAACTCTGCCACTGGTCACTTTTCGGGAATTGCCATTCCAGATGATACTGAGCCATAATGTGGTTCTAAAGTGGGCAGTATTCGCGTCTATAAAGGGACAGAGAAATTCCTGTAGTTATTATATAGATGTTGATTTTGATACACTTTCATACATTATCTCCCCCTCTTTCAATTGCATAGAATAGTCCTTAAATTAATACCTATAATACTAAACAATTTAATTAAATTAATTTTCAATTATAATATTGTCTTTCAAGTTGTTTTGAAATTAAATATTCAATATTGTAGTGAACCTATATAAGTATAATTTATGAGATATAAAAAATTCAAACCTATCATATTTAGTTTATCTATATAGAGTTATCATGCACCATACATCATATATAATTTTTGACTTTACCCTCATATTAGTCTAATCGTAAATCTTAAGATTTATAATATTCAAGGATTACTTTTTTTAGTATTATTTACGTTTAAGAGAGACTATTTTGTTTACCTGTAAAGATAAAATCACATTAATTTATAACAGATTTCTTTTTTTATTTCGTTCTATAAAATATAAAATAAATCATTTTTAATTAAATTCAATAAAATTTCAATCAGTAATCATGAAAGATATTTCTTACTCTACTTATATTTTAATCTACTTTATGTTTTATTATAATTTCTATGCATTTCTAAGTGTTTTCGTTATTGTTGAGGAAAAGGAAGACATATCTTTTAAAGGAGTTCAATGCGATCTAATAATTATGAATAGATTGTTATTTTAAGCCAATGCAAACATGTATGTGTGTCTTGAACTTGAACTTATAAATCTTGATCTCAGAAAAACATAGAA
The DNA here is from genome assembly GCA_034697665.1 of Nanhermannia comitalis. Lineage (NCBI taxonomy): Eukaryota > Metazoa > Arthropoda > Arachnida > Sarcoptiformes > Nanhermanniidae > Nanhermannia > Nanhermannia comitalis. The sequence continues at coordinate 1,807 of JAQGAM010000074.1, forward strand.
TTTCGCGAATCGTCAATATCTTAAATGAAAGAAAACTACAACTATTCTAAAATACTCATTCATTTTTGGATATAATCTTCAATTATGTCGTATCATAACTAAAAATCTATATTATTAAAAAATTAAGTCAGTGTATTAAGTCCGTCTGTCTGTCTGTGTGTGTGTGTCCGCAACAATGCAATACAGGAAAGCGCACGTGTGCTATACTTATGGTAAAGACGGCTATTGCATTGAATGACGGCTGTAATTGTTGGACTCGCGCTCACATATTCTAAAATTTATATTAAGTACAGGAAAGCATAGCCTGTAAATTGTATGAATTGCGCGTTGCGTAGCAACGGGATACAGTCTAGTTTACATAAAAGGCGTTGACCGGCATAAGCGGTATAGATATCAAATCAGATTTTCCACTGAAAAACATTGAATTCAATTTACATAAGAATTGAATCAATTCAAGTGATATTTAAAATTTAATTTTTAAAAATTTTCTATCCAGAAATCAAAATTGAAAGAAACCTAAAAGCGATTTATAGATATTTTTTAGTCCAAGATTCAAAAATGTAAACTTATTCAACTTTTTGAGCTACTTTTGTTAATAGAGAGCAGTCCCAAAAGATACAGTATCTACAGCTATCATTACTGTTACAAATTAGTACATATGCACCAGTTATAGAGTATTAACTAATAATAATTCCAAACTAATAGATAATGATGTGCATAGGCTCAAAAAGCCTGAGTCTAAGGTTTAAAAGGGTTCTTCAAGCCTGAGCTTATGGATATCATTACTAATGGTTCGATAAAGTTTTTATACAACTTTTTGTTTTTCTGTAATATTACATAATATAACAATTACAATTTATAACAATTTTGAGTATAAGTACAGTACTTATCTTTTACTTGTTCAGTATATGGCGTTTAATATTTAAGAATTTCAATATTTGATAAAACTTTTATTTGTGTTGGTTTAACCTTTGATATTGACGCAAATTATAAAGCACTGCTTTATTACATAATATCATATACTAGTATAGTATTAGCAAACTTTCAAAATAGCATTTATAAGTTGTGATAAAATTTATTTCTTATAAAAGTTCAGCTCAACTATTATTGTGTATATACATGTGTCGAATGGTTTAGTTAAGAAAAGAATTTATTATATTTTTGATTCAATTAAGGCCTTGGAATAAATTTTTATAAGCCATAAACAATTTATTTCACAGCAATATAATTGCATTATATGTTTTGCATTGCACTGATTTCAACGTTATCTTGATTTAGGATTATTTACATAATTCATGAATTCTTGAAGAAAACTTTGCATTATTTTAAGTAAATAGTAAACTGTTTTTGCATTATTTTTAAAATTTAATTCATGTTGAGGTACTTCTATATCATTTATGTTAATCATTTCTAACCTCTAGTATTTACCGGAATTTTCGAGAGTAAAAGGATATAAAATTTCAAAATATTTCTTATTATCTTGTTATGAATTAATAGATTAGATGCACACGTTTTATATTAATTATAAGTTATGCCGTCATGTCTGATGAGTGCTTATATTTAATTATAAATTATAGATAATATTTTTTTTAATGGAAAACATCGATAAGTTTTTATTAGTTGTAATTATCAGTTAGAAGTGAATTATTTTAATGATATTTATAATGATTTTATTATAAATTTAAGTAAATCTAAATTTATTTTTAGAATTAAATAACTCTTAATGTTATTAATTGATGGATAAGAGAAAGTTAACTATTTATCGAAAGTACGTTTAAATCAATTTTCTAATAAAACGATTTTTCTCTTTCCTGTAAATGATTGAATAGAAACTCAATGATTCAAATAAATGAAAAGTTTTTCACTTTGAACCAAAAGAAATGTTGTCAACTATAATATGCCGCACTTCTTAATTGACTATTTTATTGAATGCTTATTGTTTTCATGACACAAATCAAGTGTTATTTTATTTATGAATTTGAGAATTTTGTTTAATTAAGGACTTCATTGCAGTACATGTATTGATAAAACATATAATTTTAAGCTATTTTTATCGATACCATTATTGTAACTTTGAATAATATTGATACAGTATATCATGCTGTTTATTAATAGATAATAAAATTTTGGATAACTTTTTGTAGCATAACATAAATATTTACTAGAGTTATAGCCGATGCGAGTCTCTTAAGTTTGGTGCAAGTCTAGGATTGAACTGATGCCATACACTCATAGCGTCAATTGATAGCACAATTCGTTACTGTTCTGTAATATGACTACCGTTTGTCTGCGCTCCCGAAAAATAAACTCTCAATTTATGGGAGTTTACGCCCAGCGTAATAGCGTTGTGCGTTAATGTGTTGATAGCGTTGTGAATTTGCGCATATACGCAAAAATAAACTCCATAAACTCCATAAACTCCCAATTTTTTTTATTTGGGAGCATTCGACAAACCCTAACTATGACTGATTCGCCGAAATTGGACTTTTACCACACGACTCGTCTCACGAGTGGTTCAGAACAATTTCTAAACATATCATAAATTGATTTAAGCCTTGAGGTTAACCACAATATTGTCACGAATTTAGCAAAGAATTGTTGATTCTTATAAGTTATTACTTTTCTGATATTCCTATTGTTAATGATATATATCAACTACTTTACAGATTAGCACAACAGTAAGTTTAGATTTTAATAAGTTATATATCTTGTTAAGTATATGTGTATAGGTATTAAATGACTTAATTTTCTATTCATACACATATTTATTAGTAATAGTTTTGTTAAATTTATGAACTACTGGAATACTGAAGGTTTCTCTGCTTCAGGCATATGATCGCAGAACAAGTTAGTTGTGGGCGAACTTGTTTTTTGTTGGAGGACTTCTTCACAAATATAGTCTCAACTTTACATCTTTTTTGTTTTAAAATTCAAAATTAATAATGTGTTTGAAAGCTCACTTACTTTTAATTGTTTTAATTTTAGTATAATTAATAGATAAATAAGTAAGCGATTGGTTTTATGTTGATTTTCAATATTTTTAGTCAAACTGTTTGTTAACATATTGTGTTCTTTCCGAAGTTTATTTCCATGAATACCATTATTTTTTGGTTCATAAGAGATAAAAATATCTTTTGATATATCAGTAAATATTGAATTGAATTGTTTATGATATTTGATTACTTATAACATGTATAAAAACAACACTTATTAAAAGGAAATAATGTGAGTAAATAAAAAGATTTCGCAATTATTAAGATAAATGTCTGATGTTTTTCATCCCCGAATCGTATGACCAAAGCGTCACAGAATTATGATTTTTGTTTACATTTTTTATGAGAACAGTCAGTGTTTCCTAAAAAAACTGAAAATTTTGAAACATTTCTCGTGACTTTTTTTGATACACAGCGTATAGATTCCGACTATTTTTTAAATTTTAATTAATTTTTAATGATTCTGTTGGAATTGTGTTGTCTGTACCTGTACTTAATTGTTTGGTACTTAAGTATATTATTTGTACTCCACCTATAAATATAAGAAACCGTGATATGAGGGTTAGTGGGCGGAGGGCTTTGATGAGTGTCTAATATTAGTCATTGACTGATAATGATTTGAAAGTGTTATTGATTTTTAAATCTAATTTGTTATAATGTGGGATAAAAATGAATTTCAAAAATAGTATATCACAAAAGTCAGGACTAAATATGATCCGCGTTAATGAAAATAAGTTAAATCCTAATGTGTATCACATAATTTTGAAGGTAAAGTTGACTAAAATTTATTTAATTTTATTTGTATTAAACTTGACTATATTTTAAATCAAAGAAAAACTGTTTTAATGTATTGAAATTTATGTAAAATATGTGTAACTCAATGATTAATATTAGAGCCCATCATAATAGGCCCTCACTTATAGCGGTTTATACTTATACTTATACTTAGTGAGTATAATATGGTCTTTTGTTTTACACAATTGAAGCACAACATTTACACTAAACTAATAATGAAATCATGTTTTTTTATTCCCTCCCATTCTGTTATAACTTAGGGTTAATTGCAGCCAAGTATTTAAGCTTTTGTTTTTGTTTTGAATACAGCAATAAGTTTCTATTTAGAACTCAAATTAGTTATAACATTGAAGTTTTGCTTCTTTGTTTTTATTTTGTTTTTAACTTTTTAATTGCTTTCATTCAATGTCATCGGAAATAGAGTTCGTTTATAAGCATTTGAAGTGATTCGCGTTTATTGCATATTATGTTTAAAATAGACCCGTATGTAGACTTTTACACATACTGTACTTAATTGATTGCCTTATTTTTATGTCAATTCGAAATATTCTGATATTAGTATAAAATTCTTTTATATCTTCAGAAAATGGTTTTAATAATTCATTTTTATATTAACATAAAATTTGTTCGCTTTGTTAATTAGAGGACATTCACGAGTTAGTGGTGGCCAAGCTTGACGATTAGGGGGTGTACTATTCCAGCCTATACCCCGTTGGCCACCACTGAGGACAGTCTCCTTTAATTATTATTATCAATGGTTTTTTGTCTAAATTTTATTTTTCTGTTCCTCGGGTTTTACTCATGAGTTTCGTTATTTTCTGTCTTTACTATAAAAATAAGTTAACTCTAATTTAATTTCACAGTTTGTAAGTTTTCACTGATCTGTGGAATTATTCTTTAAAAATATACTCATATTTCTTAATTTTCTTACAAATAATGAAATATTAAGAAAATTAAATTTCAATATTTGTCATCTGATGAAATGCTATACAAATTATTCTAAACAACAGATAACTTTTTACAAAATAGATAAGGGAAGTACTTCTGAAAAAATAAGTTTGTTTAGTGCGCGCAGACTGTTAGACACCAAACGGTGTTGCGATAGCTCTTAATGTATTAAATGTCAAATCAGGAAGTATAGCAATTCTTTATTTACTAATATTGAGTTCACGTATAACTTGAATTAAGAAAAATGTAAAAGTTAAACATTTTGCTCAACTTTATTACTATAACCATAAACGACAGTTGGCATGACTGTAATGATCATAAAAACAATGAACACTTGAGTGTAAAATAGAGGTCACGGACGTTCACGATATAATCATAAGATAATTGATCGATGTTTTAATGTATTTCTCTTATTCTGTTATAGGTATCAACTTTTGCTTTCAAATCGTCTCATTGATCATAATGTCTATCTCTCCATCACTCTATGGAAATCTCACGAGGTTTACAACCGTTTTCTTTAAGCTATTAATTAGTCACTCAATTAATTTGTTACTCAATTAATATTTTGCAACTATTGATAGAAAATTATTTCAAATTTGGAATGAAAGGGCGGAACTGCCGAACAAACAATTAGTTCGTTCATTGCCGTTCATATTTTACGACATGGATGTGTACCCCTCACGCTCTCAGGTCTTTGAGATGATAAACTGCGCCAATGATTGTTCGCAAAGGAAAAATGGAGACTATTTGACATTTGGAGAATTCTGTGTTTATGCAACTGAACTGAAATCCTGTTACGATAACAAGTGTGTGATATAGTTATCTCTCTTTTCTATAACTCTATTTCTAATTTGAGAGCTTTTTTGTTGGTAGAGTTCCTCATCCTATACCGCTCTCCAAATGCAATATTCCTGAACACAGAAGAGTTACTGTTTGTCATCAGAAAAATGCTATAAAATCTTCTGCAAAATATGAAGGCATGAAATTGAAATTAATTGACTCAAACATTTGTTTCTAATGTATTATATTTTTTATAAAAATAGTATTTCTCGGCGGTTCGTGTAATCCAACGACTTGGAGAACAGATATAGCCATTCCATTGCTTAAGAACTTAGGCATCACTTATTATAATCCGGTATTAAATTGAATGAAATGAAAATTAGTGATGAAATAAATTAAAATTAAACATAATTTGATAGCAAGTCGCACATTGGGGACCAGAACTCATTGAGTTGGAGTGCAGTGCAAAACAGGTTATTTACATAAATTAAATTGATTTAATGTGATTCTAATGGAGTTTAATTAATAGAACGCTGAGGTGTTGTTTTTTGTGGTTGATAACCAAACTCGATCTGTGGCCTCTATGATTGAGGCCGCTTTCATATCGGGTTCACAACGAAAGCTTATTCTTGTGGTCAACGAATATGCGGGTCCGGGAAGTTTCATATTTGGAGAGGCGATCACTGAAGAGTATTCAATAATTACTTAATGAAAGCCATGCTTTGAATTAAATCAATTGTTTATTATTACTATAATAGAGAATACAAAGATTTAAGACAAGGACAGTCTTATCTTCAAGATATAGTAGAACGTCAAGGAATCCCAATCTTCGATCAGGTGCCGGTTGCTTTAGCCTGTGTTGCGAGACTTCTGAGAGAAGGCATTGGTCCACAAGAGCTGTCCCGTGAAGACAACGCAATGCCAGTACGTATGGCTCACATACAACTCGGTGACAAACTCATTAAATTGCGCGAAGTCTTCGATTCACTTGATTCTGATAATAAGGGAGAAATAACTTTAACTGATTTAAGACTTGCTTTTCGTATAATTACTGGCGAAGAATTATCTGTCAATAATTTGCGTGCGATAGCAAACGGACAAATTGGAGTTCTTAATGAGGATAAGTCTCAATTCACAACTTTTAATTTAGATGACATTCGCATCAATTTTGATGAGTTCTGTTGTATAGTGACTGAGTTTAAATCTCAAATCAGCCCCAATTATAAATTTGGGGAAATTTTGACTAAAAAACTTTCGGCGCTATTTCTTCAGCCAATTTCAAAAGTTGTTGAATGGCTTTTCAAACCAGTGACAAGTGTTTGTAAATTGAATGAACAAATTCCATACGACGCTCATTATCGCGATATCTACTTAGGAGGCTCTTCAAACACCTCCCTATGGAGAGAAGAGATTGCCGTTCCTTTACTTAAGTGAGCACTTCTTCACTTCTTATGACATTTAGATTCTTGAACTCAATAATGATTTAATTCTCTTAAATATTTGAATTTAGAAAATATGGTTTGACTTATTTTACATCTCAAAGTAACTCCTGGACTGACGACCGTATGATACCATTAGAAGCGGCAGCTATTGAAAAGAGTAGAGTCCTTTTGTTTACTATAACTAAGGAAACCAGAGCTCTTTCTTCTATGATTTTGGTAACTATTAAGTGTCAACTCTTTAAATCAATTGTATTAACAGATATTTCTATGATATAAAGGCCGCTAATTATGTTGCTCAGGGCTGTAATGTTGTTCTTTGCATACAATACTTAGAAGACGATTGTATTATAAAAGATGAAAAGGTTTGTCAAATATTTATAGCTTTAAAATAATTTTTTTTGTTTAATCTATTGATTTGTTTCAGTTGACGAAACTGGCCATAAAAGACTACAACAGAGGTAGAGCTTATTTATCAGATTTGGCCACAAGAGCGGGAATGCCTGTATTCGACGATATTAGTGAAGCAGTTATGTGCTGTATTAAAAAATGTATTTTCAATGACGTGACTGTAACTAAAAAAAGTAATTCGTTATTAAACGCACAAATTTAATAATAATCTGAGACGATGTATAATTTTCAACTAATGTATTGTTTTTTATTTATACATAACAATAAAAATGTTTACCTATTTTTCTTTCATGAGTCTATCAATAATGGAATAGTGGATTAGTGTTCATCACAAACTCAATCAATAAAGTGAATCGCATTTTCTCAGTCCCGAACCCACAACCCATTAAGCATAAGCCTAACGCTTAACCACTGGGCTGTTGACCTTAAACTATTATTAGAGCTTAAATAATATTTATATTCCTTTGCTTTGATTGTTAGAAAAAATTTCTGAAGTAAAACAACAGTTGACTGCAGTTTTACATTATATTTATTTCTATATCTATTTATTTGGTGCACTAATTGCCGCAGAAAAATGGCTAACATTTGTTTAAACCATTTTTATGTACGATTTAATTAAAATTATTCCAAATTTCTATCACTTACCCCACCCCTTGAAAAAGCTCTCTGTAGTGATATCTTTAGCACTTTGTTTAAAAATCTGAACTTAATTGTTGGCAATGAACTCACTTTTTTTGCTCAATAAGTTTTATCATATTTAATGGTCACTAAAACGACTCAATTTCTCACAAATAATTTATTTCTTGTAAACTATTAGTCTAAATGAAATGCGGTTTTTCTATAGCGTTGAAGTCACACATTTCAACATTTATAAAATTAGAAATAGAGTTAACTCTAAATTTTTAAACAATACGCTTTATGTGACTTATGTATTGGATAAACTTTTTATTAATTATAACCAAAATATTTGATTAAAAATTTTGTATCGAAAACGCTATACTTAAAAATGTTTATCAGAAAACCGATCAGTTTGTGAATCCCACTGATGTTCAGAGAACTTACGAAATATAACCCCAAAAAATAATTGGTCAGTACATACGCTGGCGGACGCGCCGGTCATTTTTTGCTATGGTGTGGGAAACGGAGAACTCAAATTAGGCGACAATTAGAAAGATAGTACAAAAATGAATTTGAAATAGTTTTTACTATTATAATAAATACAAAATAAAAATATTTGACAAAATTAGGCATATATTTATACGATACGTGTTTTGTGTATAGTAAAGAATCCTATCCTCATAATTATTGCTAAAATTGGAATCAAAGTGAGTAAAAGGGTAAAAACAGAAATCATTTTACAGAGTAATTCGAAGAGATAATAAAACAAGAATTTTTAATCCGATCCAATTTATACAGACATTTATTACATGTGTAAATGTTTGCTGCTTTCACTATATAAACCACTCTATAGCAGCAGAAATTACATGTGATATAATTTAAAAGAAAGATTACAGAAATAAAAGCTGCAATTACTCTATTAGTCATTAGTCTACCTAAAAATGCAATATTATTATAAGATAATTACGGCTCTGTACAGATATACCTCAACAGGAATAACCATTCATTACTTGTTTCGATGTTAATGTTATACAAAAATCAAGTATTTTTAGTAACCGAATGTGTATTATATATATATTATATATATGTATATTATTTTCGCATAAATTAAAGATTTGAAAACAACAGTGAAATCACGTCAACAAATTGGAAAAACCGTCAAATCTTAAGTTATGAAAAGTATCAACTGTTAGCATAGTATATAAGTTGGTGTGCATTAAAATGGTTAAAAACCGGATATTTTTTGGTGGAAAATAACAGTTCGCACACAATTTGGTTTGTATTGTGAAATCTGATCCACGCAAACAACCATTTGGGGAAAGATTAAAATCAATATTTTTATAACATTAAATTTGCTAACACTGAAAGCTTAACAGAGATTATGTGTTTGTAATGATAATTGTATGATAAACAACATTTAATTGGGATTTTGTTTATAATATACAATTAGTTATCATAAGTTGATTGTGTTCTTAAATTAATTAAAAATGGATCGATTGAGTGTTATTTATAGTAAGAGTAGAGTAAATATTCAAAATCCCAATCATCCGAATCTGTATCTATTTATCAAATTAGTAAAACTTTTCAACCGTTGGTCCAAAGCATTCATTAAATAGAAAGAGAGATATTCTCATCAATTATCCGCTTATTATAGTCTTGAGAACAATGATGCGGTGGTTTGCACTTTAAGTTCAAACTGTTTCGAATCGAAGAGTTATAACTTATAAGACAATAGTTTTAGTAATAATTAAATTCAAAGTTCATTCAATATTAGTATCGGTGCCATTATTTGATTGCTGTTTACCTTTGTCATCACTAATGGGCTTAACAGATGGTATTTCAGTAGTCACACAATCCTTGGTTACGGTGCTGTTCGAGACTTCAGCACATCTTTTAGGGTCTGAACTTTGGGACTCAATCTTATTTGAAGGAAGCGTTGATTGAGCGAAAAATGACTGCGTCTGTAGTACTGCCTCGTGTCTCATCTTCGCCTGTTGTGCAGTTGACAACTGTGAAGATACTTGTTGTTGTTGTGGTTGAGTCACATGTGACTGTTGTTGGCTTTGTTGCTGCTGTTGATGGTGTGGTTGATGTGAACTTTTAGTATAAGACTGATTATTACGATTAACTTTAGGTCTTTGTATTGGTGTCGTATAACTGTTGGCAGAGTTGACATTAGAAGACAAAACTGACACAGAATTAGGTCGCGCAGAGATTGACTGTCCGAGCATTTGTTGGTAGAGCGGGAGAATCGCTCGATTCGGATATTTCTGCTGATTCGCGTACAGCTGTTGTTGTTGTTGTAATTGTTGCAAATTCGAGGCCTGACTGTAAGTAAACGATGTCCTGTTGTTCACATTTCTGGCATCTAATGTCTGATGAACTGAAGTACCGATTTTCATGTCATTCAAAGACATATTTCCAGAAAACATTGTTCGCAGATTAGCAGCCATTGGGTTCGCGGAGTCCACTCCTGTCGCACGACCTAATGATAAAGGTGTGGCGCGATATGACTGCTGAACAATTGTCGCCTGTGATGGCTGTGCAGACAGTAATCCAAGAGAGGGCTGTGATTGAAAAGCGAAATGTTGTTGATGTGGCTGTAAAGCAGAGCCAACCGATGATGACTGCGGGTAATAATTAGCAGTTTGAGTGTTGGCCTGCGTGTGACCACTGGCTGTAGTCCATGAAGCAGGAGTTGTCAGTGTGTGCTGAAGTGTTTGCTGTAGTGTAGAGTTGTTTTGATGAACAAATTGAGACTTTAGGATAGAATTGGCTAAAGTTTGCTGATGTGCCGCCACCTGATTGAACTTGAACTCGGCAGTGGCTGTCGGCTGAGCCAATTGATGAGCTGCCAAAAACATATTCGCCTGATTTAAAGTGTTTTGTTGGTGTTGTAGCAGATGTTGTTGCCCGTAATGACCTGAAGCTGTTTGCGGTCCGAATTGAGCCATAACTGCAGGCAATTGACTTTGATGTAGAGCTTCTATTTGTTGACCAAATGCTTGATACACATTATGAGCGCCCACTTGTGTGTTGTATAACATAGTTGGCGGACTCGAAATAGCAGGCGTTGTGGCGATGTTATGCATTTGAAATGTGGTCTGAACGCCAGAAAGGGAACGAATGCTATCTAAAGGCGGAGAACTCAAAGGATTCAAAAGAATTTGTTGCGATGATATGATTGATGGCTGAGATTGATGTGGATTAACATGTGATTGTGAGGTCACTTGGCTTGGAGGCGTGTATGTCATTCCCTGTTGTTGTTTGCCTTTATTCAATGCGTTCATTGAATCCACATTTGAATAATCTGTTTTAGTAGTTGTTTGACTCGATTGGAAGCCTTTCGAAACTTTGACATTATTGGAGTCATTATTCTGAGAAACGCTTCCTTTCATCTTATTTTCTTCAAACGAATTCAACAAAACGTTTTTCGAGTTTTCATTTGTCTGTTCAATAACAGGTGTCATCGAAGGGGTGTTTTCCCAAACTTTTTTTACGGAAGCGATTTTCATATTAAGATCATCAGTGGGTAAGACATTAGACCTTTGCATCCCTACAACTTTGGCAACATTTGGCGATTGATTTTTTTCGCCTATTGAAAAATCTTCAATCAAAACGGGATCACTCTATCAGAAAAATGTATAGCATTTAAATGGGCTCAAAAATCAATATCTTTTATGAGAATATAAGATAAATGTCAATATTTAAAGGTCAATATCGCACACTTTTTATTCCCCCCACAAAGCAATACAATTACTCAATGGGTCTACTTTTGTGCTTCTCATTAAATATTTTTACAATATATTCAATTAAAAATACCTTTTTTGAAATGCTAATAGTCTGAGACGGACGAGAAGTTTCTGTGACCACATTATTAGTGACTGTCGTTGTATTATTGATAAACATATCCTATAACAAAACATTTAAAAAGAATTAATCAAAATATAAGAAACAAAGATCAATAAGAAGATAGTTATAAATTAGGCTCAGTTTTGGGACAAGAGTTAAATAATCAAAGAGATCATAGGATTGGCTCCAAATTATCATCAAAGCCTAAAATCTATCTTCAAATAATATGTAGTTATCATTACCTTTGCTGATGGAGACTTTGCGGGCGCTATTTTGGCCAAAACCTTATTTTCCTCTTTAAATCTTGTATTTTCAAAAATAACAGTACACATCGGTTTTCCCGTATCGATATCAGACACCTGTACCAAAAAAATTAATATAAAATCAAGGAATAAATATAACCGCGAAATACAATACCAAATCTGCGCGACTGTCAAGAGTGGTGTTTACTTTAGCTGTAGTTGTGATCAATTTGTTGTCGTCATTACTGGGAGAGGAGCGTTGTGATGAAGCGGTTGACGGCGGCTGATCACTGACATCAATACCACTGTCGTGTTGATCAAAAGAACTCGATTTCGAGGATATACTCAATGCTTGAATGTCATGAGAAATGGAATTTATAGTCTTCACAACAGTTTTTGTAGTAGTCGTAACCGTAGAATTGCTGGCAGTTGTTTGGGAAGAATGACTCAAAGGTTTGCTCCAAGCATTCGGCATATTCTTTGGGTTGCTTTCAATTCTATCTTTTGTAGTCTTATCGCTAGAATTTGTAAATTTCGAGTCAATAGAAAGTGATTTCATATCTTCTTTTATAGAACTAATGGTTGTGGTAAACGCTTCATTGGATAAAATATTGAGACGACTGCTCTCCTTTTGTTTTGCAAATCGAGGAGCGAGTTTGCACTGACGATTGCGCGCAACCACTTTTGATTTGATGGTTGTCTGCAATTAAAGAAAGGATTCATTTAAATAAACGTCAATTTAAAAAAATGCGAACTAATAATATGGAAATCTATCAGATATTAATTTGAATAAAATCAGGTTTTCATAGGATTGACAGATAATTCAAAATCATCATAAAATTAATTAATAGAAAACTAGAGGACAGGAAAATAAAACGATTGAATACTTGATAAAATCAATTGAAGACTAACCTCTTGTTTCAATTTTTTTGAATTATTTCCCTGATTAAGTCGATTTCGTTTTCTATAAGAAACTGTTTGGAAGCCGTCTTCAGTTTCACTATTATCCAAGTGGTCGTCAATATAATCATTTGATACTTTTGAACGACTTTTAATATCACTCAAAGCGTCTTCAACTGCAGAGGGATTATCGAGAGTCACATCGCTTAAGGAACAAACAGTGATGTTTTCATTAATCACATTTGCATTATTAATATTTCCATTTCGTTGTTGGGATGAAATATTGTTAGCATTTGCTACTCTTGAGGTCGAAACACTATTAGTTCCTTGATTTCTATGACGTGACCTATAGTTAGAAGACTGACTGCCAATATTGTGCTGTCCTCGAGAGTAGTCATATCTTTTATTATCGGTCTTTCGGCTATAGTTTCGGTTATCATTTCGTGTTTCGGAATAACTACTCTTTTTGTTAGACTTGCGATCATTTCTGTCAGCGATATCACTGCTTTCAGAAGCTGTTTCCCACTCCTCATTATTAGTCACATCAGATTCATTTTGATTTGCATTCGATGAGCCGCTCCTTTCATTCCAATTCCGAGAACGTCCTCCGCGTTGAGATCCACTATTATGTCGTTTCTGAAATCGTGGCGGCAGTTGTTCAGATCGATTGCCACTTGAATTTGCGGAATTATGTGAACCTCTGTTACCAGAAATGACAGCCTTTCGATTGTGTGGAACACTATTTCGGTTATTGTCGTGAGAGGTTTTGCTTGAATGCGAAGCCGAAAATGTAGAGAAATGCATCTCATCTTTGCTTGTCTTTGAAGAATTGACTCGCGTTTGATGCAAATCATATGAATTTCGAGAATCATAATGTCTCTCATTTCGATTTTGATCCAAACTTTTAGGCACATCTGACTTAACAGTTGCGTCACCGAAAGCAGCCCTAAATGGGGGCGGACCGTAATTACTTGGACCATAAGTTCGAGGCAGACCACGAGTACTATTCTTAAAGGCAACCGCACCTCTGCCTCTACGCGAAGGATCGCTTCTTTGGGTCGGCAAAAGTGATGAAGCAATAGAAGAAGATATAGGATCAGAACCTGAACCCCTTTCTTTGTCTTTGTCTTCTTCCTGTTTTGATTTTTTCATATTAGACGTAGAAATAGAGCTTGAAATAGATTTATCACTTTCTACTTTAACCAATTCTTTCTTATTTTGTTCCTCAGAAACAAAACTTTCATCTGAATTGGATTTTCGTCTCGATTTGTTATTTTTGTTACGCGAATGTCCCGGACTTGTGGATAGCTTTGAATCAAGATATGAACTCTTTTCACTTGAGCCCCGACTTCTGCGATACTCTCTTCCGCGTCCTCTATATGTAGATCCAGAATATCTGCCTCTGCTCTGGTATGAGTCATAACGATTAGAATTGCTTTTACGCAAATTTTTATCATCTTTAGCCAAATCTTTTTTAATTCCATCTTTTTCTCTATTATATCCTCTCTCATAATGCCTTTCATTATCTTTATCTTTCTTAGAACTGACTTCAACATGAGTTTCTTCCTTAAGAGTTTGCACTTTTGAACCTTGAGAAACATCGGTTACAGAAGTCTTTGATCCTTGACTTAAATTATCTGTATAAGTGACTGACTGATTAAGAGGAGGGGTCTGACTCTTTTTCAAGACGTCTTTACTTTTATCGACAGAACTATCTTTTGAGCCCTCACTAACAGAAGTTACTGCCGAAGAGGTAAGCTTTTTGAGTGGCGTAAAATTCTTTTTAATGGGTTCAGTAATACTTTCAAATTGCTTTTGAGTGATAGGCACGTGTCGATGTCGGTCTCGCTTACTATAACTACTAATTGACACATTATCACACTCTGCAGCCCAGTCCAGACGATCGTACTTTTTTGTAAATAATCGGTCGTCTCTTGAAGAAGAGCTTCGTTTATCTGATTGAGAGCTTTGGGAACTTTCTTGCCTTTCAATAAGACTTCTTTTCTCAACTAAGGTCTCTCTATTATCGTTAGTATCATCTCTTGGTTTTATTTCTCTTATTTCGGGCTTATTTTTATTGATTGATTCAGAATTAGTCACAATATGAGTCGACTCTTCGATTACACGTTTAGAGATATCTCTTTTAGAACTTTGATTATCATATGATTCAATAGAACGCGAATCAGTCAAATCTTGTGAGTCATTGGTTTGATGTCTCTGTGTTTGGACAGCTCTCCAATTTGTGTTATCAAACCCTGACTGTTGTTTTTGTCGCTTATCTTTTGAAGAGATAGTGTCATATTCTGGAGTCTGTCTCTCACGTTCACTGTCATAACTTTCGTGACCAGAGCTTATTTGACTGTCAGATCTGGAGCTGTCGGCTATTAGAGGCGCTTTGTTCGACACAAGATTTGAAACCTGATTAGAAAGAGTTCCGGTTATGCGTTGATCGTTATCTTGTGGTAAACGGCTTAACGGGTGAGTCAATCTTTGATCATATGGTGGCGATTGTGCCGATTGGTTAGTCTGCTGTTGACGCATGAGTTCGGCCTGTTTTTGAAATCTCGGCGGAACGTTCTTAGGATACTGTTTGGGCGCTGCGAATGCATTCGAATAATTAGAAGATCGCATATCTCTAGAGTCACGAACAGAAGGTTTTTCATCTCTACTTTCACTGCTATGTCGTGAGCATTGGTCAAAATCCAAAGAATCCTTATCTTTATCGACTAAAGTCGACTTCTCCTCTAAGAGCTTTAACTTTTCGTGCGCCGCCTGTCTACTCCTTTCTATTTTCTTCTCATCTTCTTCTCGTCTCTGTCGAGCTCTGATAACCGCAGCTGCCATTTCATCAGACTGTTGTCGACTGCGCTGTCGCCACATCTCATCATCGTCTGCAACCATTTCAGATCTACCGTGACGTGAATGAGGATAATTGGTATGTATTTGCTGTTGTCTTTGATAAGGCGGTGGTATCGCTGTCTGGCCTTGTGGTGGATGCTGTGGGTATTCATAATTACCAACTCTAGCGTTCTGTGGAAGATGTTGTTGCCATTGCTGGTGTTGTGGGGCTCGATATTTATTTCTCTCGTCCTTTTGTTTGGTTTTAAAAAATTAAAGATTAAAATGAGAAAAATTATATAAATTATTAACAATTACTTTATCAAACTCTCTGTGCTCCCAATCAACAGCTTTCTGATCTTTTTTGCTATCACTTCTATCTCTCTGTTCGTCATAATTTGATTCCTTAACAGGAGCTGAGTCTTCATCATCGCTGAACACTAGTTTGGCGTTATAGTCAATCTCACTGTTAGCTGCAGCCCAACCCGCCTGAACGTCATTATCTAATATTTCGTCAAAACCTTTGAGATCTTTATCGGTGATAATAGGAGGCGCCGGTCCTGTTTGCCGTAGACCTGACTCATCTTCTAATCTTTGCCTAATCCTAAGTTAGACAGAGTTATTGTAATAAAGGTATATATAGAGAAAAGACAAAAAATGTAATCAATAAAATCAGAATATAGTGGGTGATGAAGGTGTTATGTCAACAAAAACATTCAGCCGTTTTCAATCATCATTTACAAAAGTTAATGAAATTAATTAATTATTAATTGACTCATACCTTGCATCGGGAAAATAAGGCGGTCGTGCGGATGGTAGAGCTCCTTGGGGTGGATG
>JAQGAM010000075.1:0-18457 GCA_034697665.1 Nanhermannia comitalis
GGAAGTGGGTATCCCTCTTTATATTTTTTTTCAAATAAATATCTTTCAAACTCTATAAACATTTCAGTATTTTCAACTGGAATACAGCCATAAGTTTTGTTAACTAAGTAAAAATATTTATCTGCGTGACAATAATCATTGTATTCATAATAAGAATTATCAAATCTTTCTTCGAGGTAACAGCTATTTTCTAAATTCACCAGATTTTTTACTAATGTTGATGAAAATGATGCTTTAGTTATTATATTATAGCCTAATAGTATTTCTCGTTGAAACTCTCCAGGCATTTTTAAATTGCATTCATATGATTCATGCTCATCTAATACTATTCTTATTGCTTCTAGTTTATTTTGATCTAATAATTTAAGAAGACTATAATTCGACTCATTGTCAGATATCTGTTCATTAGGAGATAAAACTACAAAAATACTGATTAAAACTGGACTTGTTGTCGCAAATCCATATTTTATCTTTGGACAATTCATGACACTATCATAAGTTACTATATGACATGATTTTATTAAGCGATCAAATCCGAAAATTTCAGGCAATTCATTAAATTTGTTTTCTGATAAGTAATATTGAAAATAAGTAAAATAAATAGGAGGTAATGGGCACTTTTGCAATTCTGCACATTGGGCAGCGAGTTTTGAGTGTTTTAAAATATTAGTTGTCCCATATAACTTAAATTTTAAAAATTTTTATTTATTATGGCTTACGAGATATCGATTTTTATTGTAATTTTTTATAATGGGGTTTATGTGAGAAAAATTAAAATTTCAAAAAATAATTCCCGATAAAGTATTAATTTTATTTTCATTTAGATTTATCAAAGGCTCTGATAGCGCAATGTTTTAAAAAATGAATGATGGGGACTTTAACATGAGAGTAAGCACAAAAACAAAATTCAATAAAATTGTTTTACTTAATGGGAAACTTCGCGAGTGTTTAGTAATGGATTCGAAAAATGATCTGAGTGTTGCTAAATTAGAGTTAAAATTACGGAAAGAATTGAAAATTTTAATTTGGCTTTAGTGCGAAGATATGTTGCACTACAAACTATGGCACAATTGAACAATCTTGAATTTAAGTTAAGATTTAGCAATGTCGTTTATTCACCAAGGCTAATATAAAAGGGTGATGCCTTTTAGAAGTAAAATGAACAACACTCAGTAGAAATGAATTGCAGCACCTCCAATATTTATTTAAATAAAAATCTAATAAAATGAACAAAAACTTCCATTATCCCTAAGAAATAGTGTGAAGTTTCAATTTTTAATTATTCTTATTATAAAAGTTATGATCAATTATTTTCTGATACATTATTGTGGGACACTCTGTAATATGCCTTCATTTATGTATTACCTGCTATTAAACTTGTCTGGATTTTCTTCTCTGGCATTATGGAAACCTAGACAGAGGTCAGCATCAATTCCGAGTCCAAAATAATTATTCATCACAAAGATTGCAGTGTTATCTTCTGATGTAGAGCCAGAACTATTGGCTGGAAGACCAGGTTTTTCTTCTGTTTGTTTTGTGGCTTCATCTGAATGAAAGACAACTGTCCAACGGTCTAATCTTATTTCTTCGGCATCGATCACATCTTTGAGCACAGATATGGGGTCTTCTTGACCGGTATATCCCGGTCCCCACCTTAGGACTCGAGCTAAATCATTACCAGTACCTAATGGGACAATAGCACAGGGAGGCGATTGGCACTCAGAATCTTGACCCACATTATCAAGACATTGAAGAACCCATCCAACAGTTCCATCGCCACCACATACTAGAATCTTATAGTCTTTTATGTGTCGACAAACATATAAACTATTTATCAATAAAATAATAGTCATTTTTAGTGAACTTAAAATAATTCGCACAAATCTATACCCTGGCAGTGGACCGCCGTTTTCTAAATCATAGACCTGATAGGGATTCAGTAATTTACGGAATGATGATATAAGTTCAAGACCCTGACATCCGCCACTTTTAACGTTTACAAATACTAACAAAGGCTTTATAGCAAAAGAAGATGAGAATTAGAATTTAAATGTTAAACAATTTCACTCAATGTAATTCATACCCTAACGCCGGGAGGAATCATGTCAGCCATAATATTTGGCAAAAGAAGAACGAGAAGATTTTTTTCATCATAGATCGACTCTCGAAGCATGTAATATGCTTTGACAGCAATGTCTGCATTGTCGTAAGTGACTATTAATGAGCCGTATTCGTAATAAATGGGACCTATTTGTCGATATTTATAAGCTGTCGAATCAATGTTTGAATTGACATTAGTTAACAATTCAATTATATCGTTACAAAATATTGATTTTATGCTAAATATTTATAACTATTATTAATGGCAATAAAATGTTATACAAATTAGACGTAGGCTTACGTTTTCCTAACAATTCAACTAATATTCTTTCATATTGTCGTTGAGATAGATTGGGTGGTAAATTGCCAACAAAAATGGCTACATTAGAACAATAAACTTCGTCTACTTGTTGCAGATAAAACCGAGTGTTTTCTTTCTGTCGTATTGATTCCTAATTTCAACAAATTATATCATTTTGTAAATTTGGAATTTTTCTCTTTCAAATAAAACAGTCAAACAATAACTCACTCGGGCCAAGCCTTTGATTATAGCCCAAGGGCTTTCATTGTTATCCATTGTCCTTTCGTGGACAGCTAAGTTTGCAAAGAATTTGTTTAAAATATTACCAAAATTTTATTAAAATAATCACTTTAGTTATAAGTTATAACCAGACCTGTGCTAAGCTGTACATTGTTTGTACACTAATAAACTTTCAATAATTTGATAGAGTTTTCGCATTTTATTACTTGTACTAAATGATTAAAGGTATTTTGCAAATTTTATTTTCGTCTAATTTGATGTCTCAGTTGTGACAAATATTCAAATTTTTAATACTTAATGCTCATTCTTAGAGAAGCATCTAGTTTACTTTTTCAAAAGAATCGTTCGTTCGTTTATATTATGAATTCAATATAAATACTTGTTTTGGCTGTTCTTTACTTTGCATACACATTGTTAAAATTCGTGTTTATTTTCTATTTATTACAAAAAGTATTTGGAGTACAGGAAAACATCGTTATAAATCCTATTGAGGCTATATTTCATAATTATATAATACAATAGGTTAGGTAAGGATTATCGTGTGCTGTAGCAGGTATTAAAAACGTTAATTTCACATCTAAAGCATGTGTTTGAATGGTATTCCATTAGTGAGTATCATAATTAGCAAATGTATATACAAATAAGATTAACATATTTTGTGTTAAACTCATCAGCTTTGCAGACTTGATGCTCGATAATTGCTCAGTGCGCGAGCACCTCCAAAAAAGTGAGCACTGTGCACTTCACTTTCTTCTAGCGAGAGTACAAGCACATGCATCACTGTAAACAGGTATAAAATATGAACTGTGGTACTTGACCATTATTGCTTCACAAACAAGTTGTATGCAAAGGTCTGGTTATAGCGGTACTAAATTAGAAAAGGGTAGAAAACCGCTGTATTTGTACTTAAATAGTTTATAACTATTTTTTAAAAGTTCAAAAGTTCTTTGATAGAAGAATTTAATCAGAAAATCCATGAATTTTTGACAACCTTCCAAAATTTTAAAAAATTTCGAAACCGAAACCATTTTTATTACCAATTTCATGATTTTTAGTACCGGTGTAGCTTTTTAAGCTTCAGATTCTCATGAATTTAACTACTTTTAATTTGAGATTATTCTAAGATCTGGTTATAATTTATGTTAATAATAGAAAAAGACCTCTACTAACAAATAAAAACAGATAATTAAACTGTTCGATATAATATTGGTAATAAAATTATCATAAAATAAACAATTGATTATACAATTAGAGTAAAAACAGATATTTCTTATACATAAAATATAAAGAATCATTTAATTAAAACTATTAACCATTTTTATACTCACATCCTTTATCTAAAGACACTTCAACCAATCGGTAACGATTTAAATCCCCAGAATCTAAACCGAATTGATCTAATGCTGATACCATTACTTCTTCAACACTTGTATCAATAGTCACAGGAATCACTCTATAAGTATCTGTTACACTGATAAGTACATAATTGACACGTAATTATTAGCGATTCATAACTTCAATTTGTGAGAATATTCAAATTGACTAATTTTCTCACTTTAATTTTCCGGGATATACTCTGATACTGCCCTCGTCAGGATTTGGTGGCCTATACCTAAATAAATTAAAAAATTTAAACTTTAGTTATTAAATTTCTTCAAAAATAGAAACAAAAACTTTTATATTTATATTTCAAAAGCTATTCGACGGAAAAATGAAACAAATTATTGCATTATTGCTGGGGAAAAAACAGGTGAGAACAGTCCAAAAATCAAATACAGGTATTTTTGATCAAAATTTTGATGAACAAAAAGTTTTATAACTTAAAATAGATAAAGTCTTTGAGCTTGAGCTCAAAATATACATGAGTTAATTATATGTAGCCATCTATCAAATTATTGTAAGCTAATGTGCAAAATCAATTCGACACGTTTTCTTCCTGCATAGACTCAATGTTTGAAACAAAGACAATGGTAAGGGTTTATTACTTTTGAATCTTTAACAAAGGGGTAAAATGTCTTTGTTTCAAATATTGAGTGCTTTGCAGAAAGAAAAAGTGTCGAAATCATTTTGCACATGAGCTTATTAATGATAGTAATTGTGTTGATATTTATTTTTTTCTTAGATTTTGTGTAAGAGACCTGAAGTAAAGTCCACAACGTTTTCCTTCTATACGGATTAGACTCTGTACGGGCATGAATTCACAAAGCTCTTTCTCAGTGGAATCTGTGGATTATTATATTTTAATTATTTAAATTAATTTTTGATCTGTTTTTGGCATCAATTCAAGTAAAATATAAATAAAAGCTTTACCATAAGCATCAGTGATAATGTAATGGCGAGGATCATCATGAATATGGAATGCTCGAAGACATGCGGCAATTATCTGATCTTTGGTGGCGCTTCTGGAGATTGTGATTGTCCTAAACGTTCTTCTTTTCATTGATGCGTTTCCGTCGTATACTTTGATTGTTTCTATTTTTTAAAACAATTTTATCACAATATTCAATATTAATAAATTCCTTGTTTTTTACTCAATAACTAAAAGTTTAAAGGAATACAACATTTTATTATTTTATTATTTTTTCGAAAACTAGAAAATTATGAAGTTATGAAGTTATAACATAAATATTATAAATCATAACATTTCTTAATTGTTTTTAGTGGAGAATGCTCTCAGTTATCAAATTTGTTTTATTAAGTTTACTTAAATGGAAGTTCACTTGTTTTGAATACAGATACCTTCATCTTTGTCTTTATCCTTAGGCGATGGATATTCATCTGCATCTTTGCTTCTTGTGTCAGAACCTGAGGAGAATTCTTCAGATGCGCTCCGAGCTGTTGTCAAAATTGATAAACAAATCATATGTTATTTTATTTTTCAAAATTAACTCCAATGAAAAGAATTGATTTTGACTTTTTGTTAATATAAATTTCTATAGATATTTAACTCAAATTCTCAGATTCTTATCTAACTTAAGAAGAATGTTATTGACTGTAATTATTGGAGAAAGAATTTTTGGTTAAAACATTCAAACTTTTAACTATTATTTAACTATAAAAAAAATAATAATTTGGTTTTTATATCAAAATTGCATATAAAAATATTTTTTAATTTAGCGAATATTTTATTTTAAAAATTGATTTTCGCTATACTCTGTCCATGAATTTTCTATTCTTTTCTTCAAAATATGTTCTATAAGTGAAAATTTGCAAAAAGTTCAATCCTGAACTCAAATCATTGACTTTCCCAAATATTATGCAGTATTCTTAATAATATTGAGTAAGACTCAAAGCTTTATAAATATATAATGTTGCAGATAAATAAGAAAATTAGCAAAACTCAATAATTTAAGTTCAGAACTTAAATCAAATTAAAATTTAAAATTTTAAACTAATTAATAGACTCAATTCAATATTTGTTAATTTCTGTTTTGAATAACCGACTAAATAGATTTACAGATATTTAAAAGTATTAAGCTAAAATATAAATTATTAATTTAGAGGTAAATAAAATCTAAAATCTTTATATTCGATAATGACTGCAAAATAAACGAAAAACTTGCTATATTTTGCAATGTCGTCATCATTTGGATACAAAATTTTGAAATTATTCTTACGTGAATTCGTTTCTTTTTTCCTATTCTGGACCCCAATTATTGTTTCTAAAGGAACGTCAGTTCGCGGAATGCTTATACAAAAAGGTGGTAACATTATACTATGCAACCAACCAAAATTGCATTCAGATGTCAAATTCCGATAACAAACAGCATGTGCCTGTGCCATCAATCAAATATTATGTTGTTATTTATAAATTAAAATATATTTAAATCTAATGAGTTCTAAATTTATATTCAACAAATAGATTTATGATACAAATGAGTGATGTGTCCAATTCACTTGTTTTTAGCGCTAGTTTGCGTGTTCTTGTGTTTTAAAAATTAGCCTTAAATCTGGCTCAAAAAGGCTAA
The DNA here is from genome assembly GCA_034697665.1 of Nanhermannia comitalis. NCBI lineage: Eukaryota > Metazoa > Arthropoda > Arachnida > Sarcoptiformes > Nanhermanniidae > Nanhermannia > Nanhermannia comitalis. The sequence goes on from JAQGAM010000075.1 coordinate 6,610, forward strand.
ATTATATTTAGTTTACATTTAGTCTAATTATTATTTTTAATTAACAATAAAATGTTAATTTAATTGAAACTATTAATAATTATTTTAATAATTGTGTAATTAGTTGATTAAGACATAATCTTAGACGGCAAGGATTTTTTGTGTGAGTCGGATCTGCAATCATGATCTATCTCATAAAATTGATAAATTTTTGTTGTTTCAAATTAATATGATATAAAATTAGTGACGAATATTGTCATAGAGGTCAAAGTACATTGATAGAGGTTAGATATAGACTTTTGAAAATTGTTTCTAGCTGTAATCTTAATTGGTTATTTAATTTTATCAAATAGGATATTTTTCTGTAGCTTAAAAAACTATATTTTAGATTATAGTTTATATCTTTATTCATACATAACATTCGTGAGTCTTTTATTTAATATACAGCTTGAAATATAAATTTGAAATTTCAATATCCGACCTATCACTCTATTCGCCGCTAATTTTATATTACGGCCAAATTATATTATAAACACCAAAAATTAACAAATTTTTGAGATATATCAGGATTGCAGATCAGAGCCACACCAAAAATCCTTCCCTACTTAGTAAATTAGATAAAGTTTATATTTTAGTGTGTTTTTTAAGTTAGGTTAGGTTATGTTAGGTTATTTGTGTTATTTTGCAAAACATTTGGGCATCGCTCATATAAATCATGGCAAGTATAATATAAATGGTAATTATGAGTTAATTAAAAATAATATAAATAGTTAATAATTAATAGTTAACAATTATATCTTATTCATTTGTACAGCACTGGTTAACAAGGTTAACACCAATAGTATTTCATGCCAATAGTAGAAGTAGTTCCTAAACTTTTTCATCTCATGAGCCACTTTTATAACATAAGCCTTTGTTATACCTGTCTCTGAACTCAAGCGACTGGCAGCTTATCTATTAAAACCAGAGCCGTAGCTAGTGGCTGGGCAAAGGGGGCACCGACGCAACAAGTAATTTTAAGTATGTAATTGTAGGTCTGTCCACATAAAAATTTTTGTTATTTCCTGAACAGTGTTTAATAGATCTATGGTTTTTTTGTATGAAGATGTTACAGGCATACAGAGCTCAAGCTCATAAAATAAAACTTATTTCCTAATTTTCACATCCTTAGGCACTACCAAAATTGTTTTTAAAACTACGGCTACGGTACTGCTTAATATTCTAAATCTTTGAACATAAATGAATTCGTAGAATTAATTCCAAAAAACAAACAATACAAAAAACATCTGAAATTAATTTAAATAGAATTTTAAATAAACTAGAAATTTTGTTTCTCACTTAATTAGCATTTCAAGTTTAAAGTAACTATTTTATATCTTTGTGAAAGTAGTCATCCGCAAAAATCAGTTTGGGAGTTCAGATTTATTGAATACCAATATAATTTCTATTAAAATAAAACTATAAACACTGAACACTCATATTATTTACAATTAACAGAGCTGAGAATTTCTGGAACATAAGCTATTTTTTAACTGCAAATTTTGAGAAGATAAACACAACGGCTTTATTTTGCAACATTCGAAACCTAAAATTTTAAAAAAGTTCGGAATTTTAAAGATTTATTCATAATTTCCAGAATTTTATGAAAATGTGAATTTCAAGTGGTTTGTTTTTTTTAATTCCAGAAATTCTCGGCTCTGGTAATTAGTGTTTGATACACAAAAAATTATTATGATTACGAAGTATGGTGCTTTTCACAAGAGTGTTCCTATTGAAACATTAGTAGTAAATATCTGTCACATTTTGAACTTAATTTTTATAATTATCAAAAAAAATCATTTTCAAAAAATATTAAAATTCATCTTAGACTCTAACTCGTATACTGCAGAGGTTTAGTCAATCACTTTTAGCATTACTTAACTAGTTATTGAAAAATAATTTACTTTTGATAACTTGAGTTGCAGTGATATACCACAGTCACTATACTAATAGTCACTCATAAATTAAAAGAACAATTTTATAAGAAATTATTTTATGCGATAAGAATATTTGAATCTTTATTTCTCACACTAAGAGATCAATTGAACCACTCTTATGAAAATGATCATACAATACGTGCACAACATATGATTTAATTTACAAAATAATCATACCGTAGATCCACACCATTCACATCTCATGCCAGCCAAGCATTCTGTAGACCAACACGTCTTTTTACAATAATGACACTTAGAATTTGCCGGAAGGTTCCCTTCCCTCCAGTGATGATTTTGGACTACTTGGAGCTGCAAATATGCGAATAATTAAATGCAGCGTTTGAGTGAAGTTGCAGTTACATTAATACACAATAAATCTTACCAGTTCTTGATCAGGAACATAAGTGGCACATTCTTTACAATCAGCAACACTAAAATCATGACAGTCTAAATGTACACAATATTCACACACTTCACATCTGACGGCGCTCTGATCCTCAATCCTTTTTCTACAAACATTACAAAATTTTCTTTTTAAATGACCGCAATCTGTCCAACAATGAGGAACGGGATTCTGTTGCGAACAAAAGTATTTTAATTATGTAAAGTTTTAACTCCACATTTCATTTATCTCAGACTAACTTTAATAACATTGGAGGCAACTGTAGAACACGGAGACACTACTGTTTTAAGACATCGATCGTGAACCACAAAATTACAAACTATGAGAAGAAAAATCTTTAATAATAATCACAATTTCAAAAGTTTAGTTTTTCTGTTTAATATTTTTTTAAATACTCAATTAAGAAAAGTCCATATTTTGTTCACTCTATTGTGGTGAAGATGCAAAATAATTAGAAAAAGTATTACTGAATGGTCTTTCAGGCAATTATATTGAGTCTCACAGAAGCAAATATTGTATTTAGACATTATGTCTCGTTAGAGTCAGTTTGTGAAACCACTTGTAAGGAGATGTTTAAAAAAAACTTACCGGTAAGTATAGTTTAAATGAGTCATTTAAATGATTTATAGATATAATAATTATTATTTAAACTTATTTGAAAAATCATTAGAAATAAGAATCACATGATTCAAAATTATGATAACTTATTAAGTAAACTATTTTTTATTTAATTAAATTAAATTATAATTTTTTGGCACTTGTAAAATGAGTGTTTGCACAGTCAGCTTCAAGTTTACCTTTTGAAAAAATTATTAATCATAATTAAAATATAAGAAATTAAACATAAAATAATTAAAAAATAGTTAATTTTTATTTTCCTAATACATTATCAATTTTTATTAGTTAATCAATTTATTTCATCAAAAATTAAAACGCAAAATAAAATTTAAACCAAAGCTTTACTGCAATGCACGGTTGCATTGCATATTTGCCTAAGCAATTGCAAATATATTCATTGATCTCAAATTAATTGTAAGGATATAAATATCATTACTTTCTTATTTTCTTATACTAAATATTTGATAGTATTAGTTTCAAGTTCTCACTAAATTTTTTACTAATAGTTTTCAATAAATAATAATGGATTTTCTGTTTATTGATTCAAAATTAATTCTGCAATTATTTATCAATGTTTTGAAATTAATAATATTTTTGTTGTGATGAAAACCTCAGAAATATATTATTGAACTAAACCTGACCGAAAAAATTATACAAAAGTTCTCTGTGATATCTCAAAAATTTAAATATTAAAAAATAATAAAATTTTACAATTTATTAATCATTAATTACTTAAGGATCACAAGATTCTACTTAGTATTCAATAATTTAATTGGAGTTGTAATTATTTATTTACAGAAGATTGAGAGAAGATTAAGCCAGAAATAGATTTAAAAATGAATAATTTAAATTTAAATGCTAAGGAATGCAATACCTTTACATTTTCCATTTTTACATGGAATGTAATATTTCCCAAAACACAATATTTTATAAAATTCAACCAAAATTTGAAATTGAAAACAAATATTTCTGAAAATGATGGCCTAAAAAATTGAAGTTCTTACTCAAATCAAAGATTTAAGAATCAGATAAAGCAAATTTCGAAATTAAGAATAAACAATGAGTTAATAGTCTTGAAATCGATGATAATCCGTTAATCAATATTCAGTCATCAATTTTGTTTGATCACAGATTCAAACAATTAATGAGAAAAATGATAAATTATTAATCAAATTAGATTTGATACAAAAAATAAACATAATTATTAAGTTAGAGTTTTGTAACGATAAAAATGAATAGAAATATAAAAATAAGAAACGGCTACAATAAGATGTTGATATTGACTATGATTGAATGTATGGTGGCATACCTTCACAGATGAAACCCTGTCCAATAAGACCCCATAACATATCAGTGCAATGATGGCAATAAGTAGGTTTATGGAAAGTTTTCTTAGTGAAATAGTGGCCGTGACCGAACTGGTCGTATTCGGGCAATATCTCAGTAGTAGGACTGGGGTTTTCTAAGGTCCTGCCGCCCCAATTAGGCCGAGCACTCGCAGCCATTGTGCTCCACTTACGTAAAAGATAATTCAGCGCCTGAAGAGCCAGCGATTCACTCCTAATCTAATATGTATTAGTTGTGCGATCGGCCCCACACGCGCTCTCTGGGCATCGCGTACGCGATCACTCATAACAAATAAAATCATGCACTAATAGTTGTTGTGGTTTTGATCAATCACACAATAATAATATTAGAAGATGGCGTCCACCGCTTTCTGTTGCCATTTGGCTCTCAGTATCTCTACATTTTATAAGTTAATCTGTAAGACGCGATTCACGCAATGCAATAAAAGTCTACTATTCCCTACTATAGCACTATAGCATTCTATAGCATTCTATAATATATAAGTTTATTATCTAATGCTTTGCATTTCACTTCGCGGAACATTATATTTCTCTTAGTTTAAGCGCATTCTCAGCAAAATTAACTTTTCAACCAACAGCTGAGTCTTCACGACTAGTCTTTTTAAACACGAGATTTCAAACTATTACTGAAAAAATTAATTTCCATAAAATAATTTTCAAATACTCACTATTTTTTCTGTAAAACTTTATTGTATTTTATTTACTATTTATATAAATACACACAATTGTGATGACATTACTTTAAAAATGACAAACTCTTATCAATTTCTCTGACACACCATTTAAGGTGATAAAGATTCAAATAACAAACTATCCAAATGTTTTTTGTGTAACAATTCTTTATATTAAATCACTTTAATATTGTGATTATATTAAATAATTTGCAAAAAGTTAAACAATTGATAACATTTTTGTTGAAAATTTTATGTTTGTAAAAGTTATTAATTCTGTTTTTTACGAAATGAATTCATTTAATTTACTTGTGATTTAAATTCAAATAAAATAACTTTAAGCTTGTATTCATCCAATACATGCATCCAATACATTCATCCGATATATTCATCCAATATATTCTTCTATCGAAATATAACAATTTGATGACTGATGAGTCAGTGTGTGTTTAAAACAGAAACACCTTGTTTGAGGACTTTCCTGTAGACAGAGATGTACCTAGCTGCCTTCTTAGTTCGCGGAACTATAAAGTCTTTACAAAATTGGGTTTTACTATGAAGTGATGGCTTGAGGTCCTTTACCTGAAGCATTCTATAAATACAAGTTAATTATTTTAAATTTAGGCATTAAGACATACATTTAGTTATAAGACTATTTTTTACTTTTGATCAATTACTCAAAGTCAAGATTAATTTAATTTGAAAATATAGGGTTCCCCATATCGTCCCCCACTTACAGACATTGTCAGATGCAATTGTTTTTGTTTCTAACAGGTTAACCCTTTTAATAATAAAGTTCTAGCAGTAAATATTTGAATTATGAAATATTTTACTAATAATTAATTGATTTATGCTCTGTGTAGAACATTTTTGAAAAGAAAGTCAAATAGTGTTATATTCAACATGATAGACAGTACAATGTGTCAATACAATGCTTAAGCTCATATTAAACGAGCTTATGTTTTATAGATTGCTTTGAAAGCTATTATTTTTTGATCGAACTTCAAATGTTTCAAATTAGAGAAAAAGAATGCAATTTTTTTTATATATCTGGTATTATTGACTATTTTCAATACAAGCATTGATTCTTAAATCCATTTAATATAAACTTTTTAGTAAACATGAATTTTGATTGATTTGCTTAACTTTATACTAAATCTATTGTTAATTCAGAAACAATTCTATTTTGTGCACATAAACCTTCAATAAATTCTTCAATAATATATTATGAATTTGAAGGTCTGGTCAACACTCTGAAAATTGAAACTGAAACAATTGAAAATATTACCAAATTTTACTTTCAGAGCATATTTTATACTTATATATTTAGAGAGCATTGCTCTACGTTTTGACCCCTATTCAAAAATAGTTAAACATATATTGTGATACCGTATGTGCCGATAATAAAAAATTCCATTCTTTATCTTCAATATGATGCATATCAAGTTCGAAAAAGTTAGTAAATATAGAAATTATTTGTTTCAAAAGATTATATACCGTTTCCCATAATTCCGTTTGCCCTAACGCCGTTTTCTCTAATTTTAATTAATAGGTAAATTTATCTTGTTTAGTATAAAATTACCTGAAAATTATTAAAGATTACTCGCTCTATGTTAGTATACTCTGCTTAGGTTTCAATGCATGAAAGCTTGGCCCTTAGGGCCTCGCAGCTATGTCTAGTCCTACCGTCAGTCACAAATGGTTACGTACGAAGTGCTCGCTTCGCTCGCCCGTCTGTTTCGATGTATACCAACCCAATAAAATGGGAATATTGATATTTTATAGAAAAATAAATTAGGGTAAGCGGCGTTCGAACAAACGTTTTAGGGAAACTGCGTTAGGGGCAAACGGAATTAGGGAAAACGGTAAGACACCGTTTCAAAATCGTGCTGATGTAAAAAACACTTTTTATTTTTATGAGTACTTTCTTGGTATTAAATTTTCAAAAATTTTTAAATAGTAAAAATCGTAAAAATCAGTCAAATAATCAGAATTTTCTTCATTTTGAGCAACATTATGTGTTTTTATGACCCATTATGAGGCTTTAGTTGGCTATTGCCGAGGCTTATAAGAGCTGAAACAGCGGTTCAAACAATTGACTTAAACAAATCCAAGTCGAATAGTAGGTCTGAACCCATTAGCTCTACATTGCATTAGCTAACTATCAGTTTTTTAAAATTCTTTTTCTACTCAATTAAAATGCAATTCTAATGAAGGAAACGATAACTTAATCATAAGTGTTTTTAAATTGATTCGCAAATTAAATTTTTTTGATTGAAATATATTGTATTAAAATAAATTGAAAATAATTACCTCAAAAATGTAATAACAAATGAATAGCAATTATTAGTTTCCTCCGAATATTTGTTTGGCTGCCATCGATCAAGTTGTGATGTGATCTGTATAGTATAGTCCCAGTAATCTTTCCACATGCTATCTATTTCTGTAACTATTGGGACACTAAGACATTGATTCCACGATGAGTTTCTTTTGGCCGCTTGAAGTCCATACCTGTCAAACTCGTAAACATCTCCTTTAGAATCAGTTAAACCGATATGAAGATCAGCAGCATTTTGATAATGACTTCATTTAATTAAATAATTGATAAATAAAAGAAAAATAGTTTAAATTAAAATATATAATAAAATAGAAAATACTGATAATTATAAAGCGATAAAAAGGAACTGTATTAACACTTACTGCAAAAAGTCTCCTTCAGTTGGTCTGATTATAACTGAGCATTGCGTACGTTTAGCACAAGTGAACGGAAAGGGAACAAGAAATGGTGGTATCTTCAGCTCAATGGAACTCATTGGTGCGTCACATTGTGGACAATAATCAGGTAATTCTAAGCAAAACACTTTAGACTTGTTATTGCAGTGTTGAAAACATAGAATCCCGGGATCTGAATTCGGCATATCTTCACTTCTCACTTAAGAGTGTTGTGGTTCTTATGTTTGAGAGACTGGCGTTTCTGTTTGTGGCAGAACTACATCTAAGTAATAACTGACTGATCAATGGGCTCACTCTTTGGTGGCATTCAAACTAATTTTTAAAACTAAAGCTTAACCAAAAAGAGTTATTGAAGACTTTGTTTGAGACCTACTTTCAAATGGAATCAAAACACATTTTGTTTATACTCGTTTTCATATGAAGTTAATAGAATCAGACCTGAAGCGCAACCATTTGTAAACATAAAGTAAGCCAAGCCCTCAATTGGCGTTTCGCTCAACAGGTATAATACTCAGGTAATACTCACCTGAAAAGACTCCCTTCTCATTACAGCGGGGTTTGTGAAAAAAGTAATACAAGTTATGAGTTTTCTTAGTTTTGTTATTTGAGTGCTGATTATCTGTAAACGCGGAAGTCTTTTGCATCTTATTATTGACCTCAATTCGATTTGTGTTAATTTTAGGTTCTGTTTCAAACTTTGTTCGTCTTTTCCATAATTGATTTAGTCGATAGAGAGTTAAAGAAGAAGTGACTATTTAAAAAAGTTGTACTTAACTTCAAATAAATTTGTTATTATAATTCAAAAAACTTTCTCGAATTTCTATCAATATATTTGATATGCAGAACAAGTATTCTATACATTATATTTAGACAAATAATTGAGATTTAAATAAACAAAATAAGATTCAAATATAATAAAATTTATTTATTTCATAATTTGACTCTTCTTGTAATAAGTTGGAGGTCCAATCACTAAATATTTAATATACTTTTTTTAGAGTCAAAAATATTATTTAAAAGTAAAAATTTCAATTGCGAACGACATAATTGTTTAAAAAGTATTTTGCCATTTAATTCTAATAAAATATTGTTTAAGACATGCATTACAAGAGCCTTGTCATTGATTTATATGTATGGCTTAATATATGTATAAAAGATATTGAAACAAATGGTCAGTGGGTCACTAGATTTAGGGTGTCCTCGATCTTATTCAATAGATGTCTCATTAGAACCAAGTTTTCAAAATAGCTGCTTAACTGTTTTTAGCTTTATTTGTTTTGGTGGTTGTATTCAACTTTGTACAGTTTCATTGTGTTATACGCTCCTCAGGCGTATTGCATTTAATTTAATTTAACATCAATTAATCAATGAGTCTGCACTCAATAAGTTGGGCTTAAACTACTTTAATTCATTTTATTCCAATTAACACTTAAAAGTTAGGAAAATTCATTACGTTCGACATTCTTATGAGTGTGAATGGTTTGACTCTACAAATGATCAACCTTAAAGACTTTGTATATGATCATTTCTCTCTGTAGTAACATTAGATCAGTAAAGGATGACAGCTATAATTGAATAAATGAGACATTTTGTACAATTTAATGATAATTAAATGAATTCAAAGCGAATTTTTAAAAATAAATGCTCGTTCGGTTTCCTATTAAATTATACAGACGAATTGAATTCTAAGTTTTATATTAGGCTGTACAGTACATTAGAACTGTAGAAATAAATTACTATGAACTTTAAAAAGAAAATATGATGTAAGGTATTTCTAATCTTAATGGCTTTTTTTGAAATAGGCTTAGAATTGTTTCAATCAATGTTTAATAGACATTTAGTCTCAAATTTTTTCTCATTTTTTAATTTATTGTATAATAATCTTTTGATATGTTAGTCATTAAAAGAGATAAACTGCCATATTTTTTTATATTGATAGATGCTTTTTATTCAACAACATTTTATTAAATTAATTGAGCAAAATTGAACGCAGTCTTAAAATGAAATAACTGAAAAGACTGACTGGTACTGTTGATTGATAAGATATCAATCATTCAATTGATGAAATTCTGCAATCAGAACATCTGCAAAACTTTGAACTAATAAAGCAAACAATTTATTGCACCAATAAATTGTTTAGAGTAAACAGCAAATTAAATACATTTTTCTAATCATTTAACAAAAAAATAATGTAATTAATTAATCATCCTATTATATGCAAGAGATTGTGACTTATGGTATTGTAAATTGAGTTGGGATTCTCTTTATAGTCACATTCAAAGTTCACATTCAGAATCATTCAATTTGAAAGACTGTCATTTTATCATTTTATTTGATTCTGTATAATATAATCAAATTCTTAAATTTTATAAATGCCCTCAAGAAGTATAAATCTAAAAAATGAATCGCCAACTAAAGAAATTAATTCTGGTGAAGTTTATAAAGACACTTCTAATAGTTCTTATACTGATATCAGCGATGAGTTGAGTATTGATGAACAGAAAATAAACGATAGAAAAAGTTCATCCAATACTTGTTATAAAATAATAGCAAAATTATTTAAGATACCATTTACTGCGCGTCAATTGGCTGTTATTGCATTGCTATGTTATGGAAATTTTTGTGTTGGAAGTGCTTATTCATTATTAGCACCGTTTTTCCCAACAGAGGTAAGATTTCTTTAAATCAAATAAAATTTAAACTCAAGTTATTTAAACATAAATTAAGTGATCGAAAGACAGTTATTAATAATTTTAAAATTGAACCAAAAGTTTTTAAAAAAGTTCAATTTCAGGCCAAATTAAAAGGAGCATCAGAGACATGGATAGGACTCATTATAGCCGAATACCAAATCGCATTATTTCTAGGATCATCTGTATTCGGGAAATTGGTATTTCAATAGCTTTTTCTCAGCACATAAATTCTAAATTTTGATTTATATGTTTAAAGATTCCACACTTGACACCAAAATATATGTTAACAATAGGTCTATTTGTTGCCGGATTTTGTAGTGCATTATTCGGGTCTGAATTTTATTGATAACTAAAATTGAATTTACATATATTCCTCTACGTATATAATCCTCTGTCAATTTAATTCAGTTTTCTTCAATGGTCGCCGTCCGGCTCAACATTTGTAATAATTGGAATGTCAACCCGAACTATAGAAGGGTTAGGTGTGGCCGCATTCTTCACAAGCTGCTGGACCATTGTTTGTCTCGATTTTCCTGAACATATTTCAAGACTTTTTGTGTGATAATTAAAACTTTAAGTAAAAATTTACGAAAAAGATAATAAATGACAAATTTGTCCGAAATAGGCAACAACTGAGATGTGTTATGGGGTGGGAATGATTTTCGGACCAGCAATTGGCGGACTATTAAATCAGGTAATTATTTGAAATGTAATAACTGTGTCTTAAATATAATAAGAGTAAAAGTAATAATTTTTACAGTTTGGCGACCAATACCTGAACGCAGGATTCTGTCTTCCCTTTTATGTGATGGGATCACTTCTATTATTGGGTTCTTTACTCATTCATTTTCTATTGCCCAATACGAGTAATATTTCATTTATACACCTATTTTAAAATATTGAAAATAAATATGATTTCTCATCAGATAATCTAAAGAATGTAGAGAGGACTAGCGTTTTGAGCGTATTAAGTAATATGAGTGTAACACTCAATATAATAATTAGTGTAAATTGCTTTATTCTGATTGGTTTCAATGAGGCCACACTTGATCTACATTTGGAAACAGTAATGACTTATTATCATTATAAATATTAAACTATTTCATTTTCATACTGACTCTATCAAAATAGATTCAATCACTGTCAGCATCAGTAAAGGGCGGAATATTCGTAATATCGGGAGCTTTATATGCTTTATTCAATCAATTATGGGGTTATTTTGGAGAAAAAATGGACAATTGCCACCCTTTATGTTTGATAGGATGCAGCTCTTCTCTTATTTGCTTTTTAATGGTTGGTCCGATGCCATTCTTTCCTACGGAACCGTTAGTTTTATTTTCAAATTTAAAACATTGAGTGAGTGAGTGAGTGAGTGAGTGAGAGAGAGAGAGAGAGAGAGAAAGAGAGA
>JAQGAM010000076.1:0-18441 GCA_034697665.1 Nanhermannia comitalis
GCCGTTTTCTGCATCATTATCATCACAATTAGTAATAGTTTCACAAATAATAAAATTATAATTTAAATTTTTAGACTGAAAATTAGTTCAACTCAAGAATTTGTAGAACAATCAAACCTCTCTTCGTCAGTTGTTTTTAAATATATATTATTTAAATATGTTTTAGCAGCAATTTTTAATGTTATTGTTTTTCCTACCTTTTGTTGGATTTTATCATTTTCGCTTCAAATCGGTGCAATTTTTTGTAAATGCTTTAATTTACTCGTAATTTATAATTTTTAGTGTAATTTACGTGTAATTTACTCATGTAAATCACGTAACTTACCCAGTCACAACGTTATTTATATGTTAAAATATACTATTAATATACTAACTCAGCATATTTATGTTTTGATATAAAACTAGCTTATCATTTAAAAAATTTAAAATATTAAACATATTAAACATAATGAACTTAGTGAATGATTTCAAAGAATTAGAATAATTTGATTCGTAAGTTATATCAAATTTATTAAGATTGTGATAATTACACAATAAGATTGCCATTTAATTAGTCTCTGCCGTATTTCCGCAGCAAGAAAACCACTTTTGCTTAATACTAGTAATTACGGATTGTACGGCTTTTCAAATAAACACAAGTTTTTACTACACTTATTGTTCATCAAACTGCCTGATCTATTATTTTCTTGAAATTGTTTGATATATTGCGAACATGAGTATAGTTTAAGTACGATTTTGATTAACAGAAAAAATAACTTACGGTTTTAGTACAACTCAATTATCTAGTAATGAGTTTCAGTAATAGCTAAAAAATTTATATTTAATTCTTTATAGCTTTAACCGTTCATTACTGTTGGTGTAATCACACCAAATGTGAGCCAAAATTTTCTCTACTTCTCTAATTACTTGAAATAAAAAAACCAAGAGAGACATAATAGCTTTGTCAGCTTTTGGATTCACCAAGTTACTTGTGAATTAGAGAGTACTGTAAGTTAGGAATGCAGTCGAGACTACAAATTTTTTATTAACCAACAAAACGAGCCAACTCAACAATAAACTCAAGTTTTCAACTATTTTGGAGATCTAATGATTGGGAAAATTAATATAAATTATACGTTAAAATAAATTATTTGTTAAAATAAATTATTTGGAATGTTTTGTCCGAATTTAAGTAATGAAAACGATTAAAATAAATTAATTTAATTAATTTAATCCAAAGTTTAAAACTCAAATTAAACCCAAAATGTCTGCTAAACTATGCATTCAATTTCATAATATTAAGTAATTGAAAAATTTATCTTTTTATCACTTTTAGTATTGATCGGAAAGAATTTGTTGGGTCTCGAGAGGCAATACTCTCGGAAAAATGCACTTTTGGTATTTACTGTAGATATCATATTGATTTATCCCGAGATTAGAAAAATATATTATAAACTTAGTATTATTGCTGTTTTAGAGGGCTATCCGATTGCGAAAACATAGCAACACTTGAAGTAAATCAACTTTATTTTTAGTGACATATTTAATGTATTTATACATTAACTAATTGTATTGAATAGTGATGAACATCACTGTTTGATCATTAGATAAATTTAATTATCTTATAGTTGTTGATGTATTGGTCCCATATTAATGAAAAACAGTTTTTTGAGCCCTTTCATTCACAGTTCATTTGAATTATAATAAATCGCTAAAGTTTCTAATATATATGTTTTGGAAGTTGAGCTCTTCTCTTATAAGAGTATAAGAGGATTCTGATTCTAAATGGAACACAACTGACTCAAGAACTCACTGATTCTTTGCAGCAATATTTTGATTGATTTGCATTAAGCATCCATTTGATTGATGTTGATTTGCAAATGCACTCAATGTTCACTAAAACTCATGTTATTTGAATTAAAGTTGATTTTCAAATTCCGTTTCGTGTGATTTCTCGACAGTTGATTCCATTGAATCGCTTATTGAAAGTCTTCAACTAAACTATTAAATGGGCGCCAAATGAATGGCAAAACAAATATCGACTTTAACTAATTAGTCGAAACAATTTGTTTGAGCACTTATTAAAGAATTAAATGTATTAAAAAATTGGTGATGAGCTGAGTATAATAGAAAGGATGTATTATAGTTATTATTAAGAAGTAGGTAAGAATAGTAGAATTATAGGTAGAATTATAGGTACTCGACAATATCACAACGAACTTGAGGGCATGAGGAACCAGTTCGTAATAAGTGTTGCTCATTGTTGTGGTTCAAGTATGGAAATAATCTAATAAAAGTGCTTTCAATGTTTTGAGTATTGTCATAATTGGAACCGGCATTTGTCACTGAGAGCGAAACTGAAGCCTCTGAGAAAAATGCAACGCCTCCTCTCTCAGTGTGCAATCCGCCCAAACTTTGTGCTCTTCTTCTTCTAGCACTTGGTTGTGATAAATCACTTTCTATATTGAAATTAAAATCAATTACTCGTGAAATAATGCAATTAAAAAGTTAAACCATTTTCATGATTGAGCTAATAATAAAAAAGTTTGGTTCACAACCTTCCGAATGAGCGATGTAATGATCCGCTTCCTCTTCTTCACATGAAGATGAGTAGCCGTTGATATTATGCTTATTTGAGTGGTGTCTGATTGCTTTGGCATATGAGGTATCATCCGATTCGAGAGCTAAATACTCCCTGACATCGGAATTGATTTGAATTAATTGTTCGTCTCCACTAACAGGTGATAAAAATTCTGATTGTTTATAACTAATACTACTATTATCTGAACTTTCACTACTCTTTTCACTATTATTGTGTGAACCAATACCAGTGATTTTCACATCTCTGTTATTGCTCACTCTTTCTATTAAAGAGAGTGCTCGAAGTGGTAGCAATTCTGATGAACTGTGTTTTACTGCACTTCTATTTAATACTTTGTCAATCTTTTCCTCATTCAATTCAGGGCAAGACTCAGGCTGAGGCATCTTTTGATGGTATACACCATTACCGCTTATTTCTAAGGAAGGTGAGGCTGACAGCGATGTCACTTTCAAACTATCAAATATATGCCAAACGTGAGTTACAGTAAGTGTATGTGTCATATATAAAAATATTTGAAACTACTAAAGTTAGCACTTGATTGCATTAAGCAAATGGATTGCTCAACACCAGCCTTAATATACCTTTCATAGCGATGCTTTCGCTGGTTCTCTTTTTCGTCGTCTTTAGTTTCACTACTATTCTTATTTCGCATATCGAGCTGTTCGAGACCTACACAACCGATTATCTGCTGAGTTTCTGCTTTTGCAATTACAAGAGATGACTCTTCCAAACCCCTTAAGCGAAATGTCAAAGCTTCCAATTCATACGCTTTCTGTATCGAAATTATTTATTTAAATCATTAATAAGACGTGTTTTTTAATTTTATGCAATCAGTAAAGGTTTACTTCTTTCAGTCTTTGGCGAAATCGAAAGTTATCTTCAGTGACTACTTTAATTCTGGTGTGAAGTTCCATCTCATCTGAATCTCTACGAGATTTTTTGAATGGCTTCAAAGTTGCCCTAACTCTTCGATCTCCTGCCATAGGATTTCTTTTGAGTTCAATTAACTGAAAGCAGAATTAGTAAACTGATAAAGTGAACGCATTTTGCAGTCACAAGACAGTAGACCCTCACCAGTCTCACCTTTGGGACGAACACCAGACATAAAGTGGTTGTAGAACAGAATATAATGAATATGGAAATGATAACGAAGGCAGCGTCCTGTTGGTCTCTCAGCACAAATGAAAGTCCGGCTCCGATGACACACATTATCACAACATTATATACACTCATTCCAATATATTTCGAATCATTAAGCGCTGGAATACTGACGTGACGTGTCTCCCAGGCCAGGAAAATTCCAAATGCCTTCAACAGCACAACAGAGCGAAAATCAATCAGGAGTTTGAAAATCGCATAAAGCAATAATGCAAGTAAAGGAAGATTTATTAGCTCACCATTAAAAGGCCTTTATATACATATATTGAGCCTAAAAATATAGTCATTCTTTTGCTTTGGCAATACTCCATTTCTGGGATAACCAATAAATCTTCATTTTGTGGCGATGGCTTCAAAAGGAGAAATATATATTGAAATTACAATAAAATAATATATAATACTTCACACAATATTATGAGTACTGCTTATTTGTAAGCATTCTTGTACTTCAGAAGCTCTTTATTTACCTCTGCAGTGCCATTATGTGTCCCTCTATAAAAAGGATCTACTATTTGCCATGTTGTAAGTGTCGCCACATCAATAAAAACTAATACCCCCACCACCATAAATAACTTGTAATCTTTGATGAGCTGAATGTTCGACAAAGTCATAATTTAATAGTATAAACATATTGAGACTCTTAATAATGAGGACTTATGAAAAATAATCACTCATTTGAAAAAATTCTCACTTTTTTATTTAGTTTAATATTTGTGAAGATCGCGTGAACTCTCCACGTTTTGCTGAACATACTGTAAACCAGAACATCATTTTACTAGTATTTGTTTCATTTTTCATGTAAACTTTTTATACCTCCCAAATGCCAAAGTAAATCCTGACATTAGAACCCACGCTCTCGCCTAAAAAAGTATGAAGTTTTTATACCAGTAATATTGTATAATATAAATTTGAAAGTTGAAAAAATGCTTTTAAATCGTAAAAATATATCAATTTATATAAAAAATGAATTCACTCACAGCACAGATGTAAGGAAAATTGGTTTCACTGGTCAAACCACTGTCTAAACCAAGCAATATTACACTGGTGTACGTTAAAATGCATCCGATGATGATAAGATTGTTCAAATAAGGACTGGACATTTTTATATACCTGAAAATACAAGAATTCACATAACTTTTGAATTCACATAACTTTTGAATTGACATCACTATTATATAACACAAATATAAATTAATTTTAATTTATTTTATTAATTTCTTGTATTATAGACATGTAATATGATTTTTATTGTAACCCCCAATGGCAGTCCTCACAACCGAAACCTAATACGCTTACTGGTTAGAGTTAACAGCCTCACAACTGTCGAGTTAAGGTATGTTTAATATGAAAGTTATGCTTCTCTTCTATACTAAATAATAAGTTATTATTTTGCAAATCCTGTATTCAGCGAATTGAGACAAATTAGAAATTTCAAAATAACTTTAATATTGATTCTTTAAGTCTCATGAAAATTGATTTTTGAAAACCTTTTCAGAATTATTTTGAAAAAGTAGAACTGAGCTCTAGAACTTATTTCAAAGGCATACATGAATAAGATAGTCTTCACCATAAAAAAAAGACGATTATAGGCATTTATTTTGTCTCAAACAGACTAATATTGAACTTTTTTTTGTACTGTTTCTAAATTAAACATAAAAATAGAATAAATCTAGAAAAGCCTCCTCCCTAGTAATGAATTTCAAATGAGACAGATGTAACTGAGAACAGACTTGGATAAAGTATATATGAATGCTAATGGGTTCCTGGGGTTTCTGTTTTCGAATTCTCAAGTTTATATTGGTCTATAAAACTAATAGTTAACTTTCAAATTCTGTATTTCAAATCTTTTTTCCGAGGCCTGATCATATTTTGGAAAGTTTGGCTAAAAATCTATAGAGCAAACTATATTTGGTTTAAACTAAATCTTGATTTCTTGCTTCATGACATTAAGAATCCATTATTTAAATATAAAGAATTTTTTTAAGACCACATAACCTTTTTTCACTATTCATATCATTACATAAAGTCTTTCACCAGAACTATTTTGATTCCCTGTCATATTTTTACTAATAAGCATACAATTTACAAATTATATACCAAATTGAAGCTTTAAAAAAATTAAATTTTAATTGTATACCAATTTAATTTGATCTGTGATAGGAAAAAATTGTCTTTCAGCTAATTTTTATTTTGATTGATATCATTATTTTATAATTTTTTGTTGTTATTGTAAATCTCGCTCTGTTGCAATTTGTGAGAAAAACTAAATATAAAACTTTTTATCTCTGTATCAAAAAGTGTAAGTATTTTGACAATTAATTAAAGTTTCAATTATTACATTTAATTTGATGTTATTTTTAAAAAATATAAAATTATTATTTATTAATAAAGATGTTATAATTTATAACCATAAGTTACAAGCAATTAAAGTAGTTGTAATGGTGAAGCACTTTGATAATTCAAATAAAACATTAAATATATATAAGAATCAATAATAAACTCTATTGCATACCCTGTGTTATTGTATATTTAATGTTATGTAAATTCAATGAAAATGATATGAAGCCAAACGGATACTTAAGCTATAATGTTTCTCATTTACGTGCAGTCACTCAAACAAAGATACGCTCTTATAATCCCGGAAAAGATGCTGAGAAATAAGGGTTTGAGGACTAATTTCATTATTTGACTAAATGTTAGGCCTCTTATCAGTTTAAATAAAAATGAAATTTTCAATGGCTAACAATTATTAATATCTCGTCCCTTAAATTTTATCCCTACGCATCACTGAAATTACACAACTTTGTTTGATTGACTGTACAGATGTGAGGCAATCATTACTATTGGAAATTTTAAAAAAGAAATAAAATAATTTTAACTCAACGTTTCTGGTAATTGAAAAATGTATAGTTTGGTCTCTCCTTTGTTTTTTCTAAGTTTTTCAAATCCAGTTTAAAAATTAGACACTTTCTTATACAGTTACTGTATTGAGTTTACTATTTTACATGCAGTGCTATGTAAGAAAGTGTTATTTCGAGAACCAATCTGTCAGAATTGTTTCTGTTTAATGTTACCATAATTTACTTAAAATTAAAATAAAACAATGTTAAACCACTCAATTTCTTGGGTTTATATAAAAAAATTTATGAAATATCACATAAAATATCTCATTTCAAGCATTTAGTGTTTGTGTCGCTTTTTATTATTAAATTAGAATTTTATAAATACGTAAAAAAACTTTGAAAAACAGCTTAAAAAATGCTTTTCCTAAAAAAATTGTCTCAGAAAACCTATGAGTTTTTGACGACCCCTTTAAATGTCAAGAATTCTTATTGTAAGTCTTATTGTATGTCAAATAAAAATATTCAGTAAATTTGATTTCTTAAATAAAATGCGATCCATTTTGTCTGTAAAGAAATTTCTAAAATAATCAGATAATTCATAGCATTTGGTATAAATCGATTCAATACATCACCAGATAAAATGATTTCATAATATAATATTTCTGCATTTGATAATATTAGGAAATTCTTCTCATATTTCAAATATAAACTACTTTTATTTTATAAAAAAAAATACAGTAACTCAAAAACCCCATAAGTCTTATACAAGTCATGAACAAGACTTCGTGATTTGCATTAAGGAATATATAAATTACTAAATAAATGTTATAATATATCAGAATCATATTATATGCTATACTATAGCACTGTCTCATAGCACATAAGGATTTTGTGACAAATTTTAACTGAAATTATTACCATTTTTATTCTGACATTTAATGTATTTAATGCAAAAATTTTATTTATGTTTAAAACCTCTAAAAATTCATGTATTCCCTTAACACAGACTTGAATGCTTATCTAAAATCGATTTATCGCTCATATAACTGTGCTGTGAGACGGTATGAGATACAAGTACGGTATATCTGTTTTTTGCCAAAAAATCAATTTTATTTACTATGAAGCAGATAATGATATTTTTATTTTTTAGCTTATATTGTGCAACAATGCTTTTAGTCTTGAAAAGTTCGTCTTTCCGTCCGTCTAACCTACCCTTTATTGTTGCATTGGTCACAATTTTTGGAAACAACTGTAGTTTATTGTGAAACTTCGATTGTGAAGCATACAAAAAATGTATATTAAATTCATAATTGGACATAACTTAGAATATTTCTACTTTCTATCATATCTCCAACACTTTGATTTTTATTTCTTGCAACTTTTATCTCCCACCCCTCTCATCACACGGTAAAGTCTTTTTAAAAAAAATTTATTATATCGATTGCTTTAGTACAACTTAAGAACGGGTTCTAGGCAAACATCTAACGTGTGCATGATGCCTGAAACACACATTGTATTACATTTATTGTGGAATTACTCCTTCTTAATTTTTGGTAAAAAATAGAAAATTAAAAATGCAAAAAAATTATTTTTGGCGTTATATATAGTATTTTATTACTTGAAAAAATAAATGATAAATTTGCCCTTTTTGTATTCAGCCATTTTTACTTTCCCTATTTCGACATGTAACCGACTGACATATTTTTTTTTTAATAATATAGACTAAATCTGTGTCAATATGTTCAAAATTCTATCCAATTTATTATTCTGAAAGTAATTAAATTGATTAATAAATACAATATGAGCTCATATAATGGACATTCTTGTTTCTTATTTTACTTTTTCAGAATCATTAAAAATAACTCAAATATTTTATAGATATGAATGAAAAACTTAGTATAATTAAAATTTTCACCATTGAATTCAATTTTTTAACAAAAAAGGTAATACAATATGAAAAAAGAAACTCAATTTAAATCCCACCACATTTTCTTGCTAATGAATAAAAAACAAGATTAGCATTTATAATAAATGTTATTTGTGTTTATTGGACATTATTATTATGATAGTAGTATAAGGCATACCATTTTTCAAATAGTATTTGAAGCTTTCATATATATTTTTGTAATCAAAATAATGCAAACTTAAAGGTACAACAATTTATCTTTATTTAGCACCAAACCATTTACTTGCAATTTATTTAATTATAACTCTCGAAATGCAAATATTTTTTAAATTCATTCAAAATTATTTTAAATATGTTTTAGTCTTTAGTTTTTTCAGAAAGAAATTGGTTATAGATTTGAGGTTTACATTACAATTTATAAAAATACCATACCATACATACTCAATTGGTCCCCTATATACAGTAAGATAAACTTTTAATTTTTAATGTCATTTTACAAAAAAATATAATTTGTTTAAAAGAATTTTTCCACTTGAAAATTATTTAAAAAAATTTAGCGCCAAAATGCTTTTCGAAAAAATGTTGTTTCATAAAACCGATAAATTTTTGACCCTCCTTCAAATATTGAGAATTCCGTAAAGCTCTACTCCCAAAGGTTGCGACATTAAGCCTGCATTACCAGCGTTCTGTATTTAATTATCAATAAAAGGCCATATTTTAAATTTGTCAAAGGCCACAATTATATTGTTTAAAATGTAAGACAAATTATTAAAACAAATATTTCAAATTTTACTGAACGCAAAATTGCAAATAAGGTCCGACCTTCCAGTCCTAAATTTACACATCCCTGATATAAACAAATTTTAGAACAAATTGCTTGAGCATTACATTGGAAATGAAGGCACCTGAGCATTATATAAATGACTTAATTTTGGTCAATGCTAAAAACCCATAAATTTTACGGTATGTGCTCGAATGTAAGACGATTTTAAAATTTCAATTAAAAGTTACTTAAGATTTTGCTTATAAATTATTGATAACCATTGACATAAACTTATAAATTAGTACAGGTAATATTTTTCTAACATTCAATTAGAGATACAGTATTCTTATTAATCAAAACCCACAAAAGTGGGGACCAAAGGATGTTTAATTGCAAAATTTATATATATACAAAAAGCAGAGAAGACCATGCACTAGATTTTTGAATAGGCAAAATTATGAACAGCCCAGCTCAAATATAGAAGTGTGAGTACCTTACTTTGACATAAAAACTCCATAGGAACTGCCGGTGCCCTAAAATTTGTACTTATATGCATGATTACTAATACTAATGATGTTAAACATGTAAAGTTATGCATTATTTTCCAATTCAAATAATGGTTATTTATATCATTTATAATCTATAAATAATGAAAATAAATGGTTACCTTTGATTCCTATATTTAATATTCATAGCAAGGAAGACACCCGCCATTATTATTCCAATAACAGCGAACACAGAGATCACAAGGAATAATGTAATGCTGATTCTTGAAGGGGATAACACTTCTGTTGTGCGGTCCCGCGGAGGTGTTAAACTGCCTGTTTTTAAAAGATAAAGCGTTCAAAGAATTTAATAAGTTTTAAAAAATTGCCGCAAAATAAATACATCATTAGTTATATTAAATTGATTGACGATTGACTATACAGTATGTTATGAAAAGTTTTGGACTTCTTGTACAGTATATTACTTTTCTTATTCTATTTTCATGAAGTGCTATATCGTATCTCATTTATATTGTAGAACTATTAAGAAAAGCCTTACTTTATCGAGAAATGAATAATAGTTTATTTCATTGCCGGTCATATATCAGCTATAATATTAACAATAAAACACAATTTTTGATTTTTCTCATGAAGTAAAACTAATTCTTTAAATAAAGGCTTTATCACTACAAAGTCAAAGTAATAAAAGCAAGAAAATTAAGCTTTCCATAGGAAACGGCTAACACATAAGACTTGAGATAAATTAACTTTTTTCAAAGTTAAGTCAAATCAACGCTTTGTTGTACCGCTTCTTAGATAAAGAGAATTGTTTCTACTCTTGCTTAAGATCGACATAAAGTAATTAATAATTAGATGTTTTGATCTTCTGTCACATCTTTGCGAGTCTTTCAAAATAATTGAATATTAAAAAAAACTATTCTATAGGCGATGCACACAAAGAATATATAGACTAATGAAATGAACAATAAAGTCAATGGATAGTCAATTGATGGCTTAAAAATGTTCAGAATTGGTCGAAAAGAATGCATCGCAGGAATGAGCTAAAGCCTGACGGCATTGTGTCGATTGCATTGCGTTTAAATGACTTGAGAATCGCCAACTTTAATGTTCAAAGCTTTTCAAAAAATTCATTGCGTTTCACATCAAAACACTTTTTTTTAGAAATACATTTATTCACCAAACATTATGCCTTTAAGGAAACTCTCACACAATAATATGCTCAAAGAAATGGTTTGGCGAATGTGTTTCCTTTCAGAGGTTCGGTGTAATGCATGGAAAAACTAAAAAAACAAAATCATTTCAAATGGAGTTTGGAAAATAAACTCTTAGATGTGGTCCTCTAAAGAATTAGGTTTTATTTTATTGTTTAATTTCTTCTGAAGCTGTTTTCAAGTAAATCAAAACATTAAATATACTAAAAACAAATGTTCTACTGTTTTACAAGTGCAACACCTGATTCAATTATTTCGCCATTTGTTCGGCAACATCTTTGTAAACCAACACATACAGTATATCTTTATAACTTATAATTTATAAACACAGTCTCTACATTTGCTAACTGTACTGGTATTACTTCCCAATTAACAAAAACTTATTCAAAAGTCAACATTTTATAAATTTTTTATCTAATCTTAAAGTTATTGTTTTGTAAAAAAGTGCAAAATATTCGTTTGCATGTTTGCTAATATACCTTATTCATTGATATACTCAGACGTTGACATTGATATACCTAACCTAACCTAACCTAATCTAATTATGTCAGTATTTTATTCAAAAAAGCTCTAATTATTTTTATAATACGACTATTTGTTAGAATTATATGACTATAAATTGACTTTTAACTAAAGCTTCTTAACAAATAATTATAAATTTAATATAAGATTAAATTTTAATTTTATATTATTTTTTGAACAAATTTTGCTAATTTTCCGCATTGGTATTCTTTTTGAACATTTTTCTTTTTAAAATTTAACAAATATATGAAAAGTCAAGAACAGAAAATTATAGGCAAAAAAAAGACTTTTTATAAATGTATTTCAAGTCTTATTTTGATGTGATTCGGACTCGCATTCAAAAATTAAAGATAAAAAAGCAACTCAAAGCCTCGCCCTATTGATCACACATTTTTTGTTACATAATCAACATATTTATATTTATTTGACCACAAAATATTCCATTTAAAAGCATATGTAGAAGTCTTTAATGAAAGCCTTTAAGCTTAAAGATATAAAATTTGTATAAATTAGAAGAAATATATATCGAATATTTATTTAAATTTATTTAATTCATTTGAAAACTCAAAAACTTTATAAATAGACACATTTTGCTAACCTCTCCAGTATATTGAGACTCCTCTGAAATCCAATAAATCAGTAGTTGAATAATATTCAGCAATTTTGTGCTCTTTTTGACCTAACATTAAATTAAAAGAGCAAAACATTAATGACTTGACAATATCTGATCAATACATAAGTTAATATTAATCTAATTTTATATTATAATAAAATACAAACCTTGAAATTGTTTGAGAAGTATAACACCTCTTCTTTCATTCTTATCAAAGCTAACGTGACCCTAAATGGAGTGATGAACAAAGATATAT
This sequence comes from Nanhermannia comitalis, assembly GCA_034697665.1. Classification (NCBI taxonomy): domain Eukaryota; kingdom Metazoa; phylum Arthropoda; class Arachnida; order Sarcoptiformes; family Nanhermanniidae; genus Nanhermannia; species Nanhermannia comitalis. Next base: position 12,360 of record JAQGAM010000076.1, read on the forward strand.
GAATATAGATAAAGGTTTGCAACATCTTCGAGACCTCAGTTTGTGCGTTCCTTAAATGAAAAGTTAAAGAATCTTAAAGTAGACTCACAGTGACGCCATTGAACTGGGTTTCATTCAAAGCCTCTTTGAAAAGCTGTGCCCATAATGGATCTCTATATCGGAAATCTTTTAGAGTCAGCGGGGAATTCATAGTTCGCAACTTTTCATAGACTGAGCGAATTGCAAAAGCTATAGCCCATATCCCATCGTATGCATAGCCATGAAATCTACTATATTCACCCTTTCTTACTCTTGTATACTCAGCTTCATATTCATATGTTGTCTGCAAATAGAAAGAAAGTGTCATTTGATTTGATTTATTCATTCATTTGTAATCAATATTGAGATACTTTTAAAATTTTTAATTAAATGGTTTTAAGTCATTCTTTTCATTTACAGCAATTCAGTTGTAATGTTTGGCTTATTATAAAAACTAATAACAGACACTTTATTTGTTTAATAGTTTTATAATAAAATTTTTTATACTATGTTTATCTCAACTTAAACTTTTATTAAGAGTTATTTAGGTTTTGGAATAAGTCAAACAAATTCATGGAAAAAAATCGATTGTGAGTTTAGATACAGTTTATGGGTAAGGAATTCAAACCTAAAAGTTTGTCAAATTCCCAATAATGGGGTGATTAGCAATCCCTAAAAAAAGTGCACTTACGAGACCGAATTCAGTCGTTTGTGAACTACTCAATGGAAGAACATCAGTAGCAATATAGCCATCCAAAGCTGCTAACAATTCTTCTTTATTACACTCAGATGAAGACCCTTGCAATTCCCACCACCTCTCTTCATATAAACCAGAAATAATCCACTGATATCGTCGGCCATAAAGTCCATCTTTGTATGCCTTTGTTGTGAGTAAAGTTTTTGATCAATTTTATATAATTTAAAATAAATCTAAAATTTAGTAAATTATTATTATAAGTCTGTAAAGTATTACAATTTTTATTTTCGACACATCACTAGTATTTCGAAATTAATAATGTTATGCAAACATGTATTTTGTAGAATCAGTTACAGACAAGTTTACATAAGTTTCACAAATCGACAATTGTTTAAAATAGTGTACAGCATAAGCTAATCTTGTCTTAGCTCAAGCTTATAGCTTAATATAATTCTTGTAATACTTGATGATACTGAGCGTGAATTAACATTTTTTAGAGAAAAATTCTAAACCTAAGCCAGTTATTCAAAAATGAAAACATAATCGAAATCTTGCAATTGAGACATTATTTTGAGTAAATATATTCTGCATTAAGTTTATTTATGATAATAATTTTTTCAGCAACTATTGAATATAGTCGACAAGTGTTTCATGTTCTGTATGTAAATATTTTCTAAAATAGGAGAGTAAAAAAATAAGCATAAAAAAAATAACAAAAACTCCAAGTTTTAAGGTTTTCAAAATTATTTTAAATTTATTTTATATCATATAAAAAATCAGCACATTATTGCAAAATCATTTTAACAAAAAAATTATTTTATCTTTAATATAAGCTCAAAGCTCAAGCAATTGTTTAAAATAATATCATGAGTTCTCTGAAACTTCTCAAACAAGATTAAAGTTTGTTTTTTTGATTGAACAATAAAAAGATTACTTTATTTTCATATCACTATTGAATGTTTTATCAAAAGAGTAATTCTTCTATTGCTTATGTCAATGTGTTATGCGTTCTCTGTAATTCTGAGCCAATGTGTATTTTTTATGTTAAATTTTTTTATTACTGTATATGTAATTTACTAAATGTAAGCAAATAAATATTTGACAACTCAATAAAAACTATTAACTATCACTAAAACAAATTTACTATAATTTGAATTCTATTATACTTAATATAATTCTTTAAGAAGAACCTAAAATATCAGTATATATTTCTGGCTATTATTGTCGTTATTTGAGATGATAATAATTTTAATTGTTTGTTATCATAACATATAGATAAAAATGTGAACTATGTATGGGAGAGCCCGAATTCCTTGTTATCGTTGTTATAAAGGTCTAGGGCAGTAATAAATGCTCTGATATATTTAGCAACAATAAAATTTTAAAAGGGTTGCAGGTATAAGAAAATTAATTTGAAATTTTTTATGATCGATAGAGTCATATAATTTTAAATGACAAAAATTTTAGATAAATTACTTTTAGTTAGATTTTATTGTATTATAATTTAATTTATTAATAAACTTGTTTTCTTATTTATCTACTTTCAACTTTTCTGAAATATTTCTATTATTTGACGAAAATTTGTTTTTTTAAAAAATTTGATATTATTTTTCAAATAGAAAGTTTATTTTTTAACAATATCAAGTTATCAAAGGTTTTTCATACTATTATACATTCAATTTTTGAGTCTTTTGTCGTTCTGTATTCTCCATTCAATGTTCACATTTTCAACTCTAAAAACGAGATGAAAACAACTTTAAGCCTGAGTTTGCAGTTACAAAAATAACTTGAATGTCTGGGATAACTTTTGTTCTCTATGCTTCTCTACAGTCAGTTTTTCTTTTGAGAAATATCCGCTTTTCATTAGCGATTAGTTTGTCGCTGCACAGCATCATTCAATTGTTAACTCTATACTTTTTGTTAACTACAAGCATTAGAAATAGATTTAATATTAATCGAGTTAATCTTCAATTTTGAATGTTACAAAATTATTATATGATTAATCCTCAAGAATAAGGTTTAAGGTTTATTTAAATCTAACAATAAGCAAAAGATTTGCAGTTAATTGCTTGTTATGGGGAATTAAATTTCAAAAGTCTTTAAAGGATTGCTGATATATAAGGATTTTATTTAAGAGTAATTTAAAAGTATCTTTGATTGAAAATCTTCTGTTTTCGCAATATTTTTATAATCATTAGGATTTTTATAAAGTTTTTATTAAGTTCGTCGCCAAACCATTCTCAGAACACTAAATTAAATTTAAGTTACATCTGTTTGACTTTCCTATAATATAATCTTTGAAACAAAAGTATTGTTTATTCGATAATAAATACAGTATAAGCTTCAAAAATACTCAGTCACTCGTGAAATCACTGAAAAATTATGGTAATAAAGCTTTTCATCGTGGAATTCGATTTATGTGTATCCTCAAAAAAATTTTGTGTTATTGAAAATTATTTAATGCACAAAGTTTTAAATGAATGCCGGAACAGACAAAAGATGAATTACATATTATTTATTAAATGAATAATTATTTTATTATCAACTTATTATCCATTCTGGCAAAGAAATAACAATGTGTTTGAATGAAATATGAATACCTGATGAATTTCAACATCACTTTGTTTGTTTGTTTTTAACATCACTTTTGTTATCATAGCTAAAAGTTTTTCAAACAAATTGATTATAACTTTTAATTTAAATTTAAAATTAACTTAAATATAAAGATTTGAATGGATGATAAAAATTAATAAATTAATTGAGTTTAATATTTAGTGTATTAAATTTCTTGTGTGAATTCCTCAATTTTATAACTTTTTCATATAAAGATTAAAATTTTCTTATGTCACGGATGTTTAAAAAGTGACAGATTAGTTAAAATTGACAGTTTTGGTATATGTTGTGCAATAAACGATAATTTTCAAAAGTAACGAAACAAAAAATTTTGTAAAATTGAAATATTGAGCTCACGAGTCAGCGAAAAGTTCATATGAGAGGACTGGCTATTCAACTTCACAAGACATGAGAAAAGGCAGCTTTGACTTACACGCAACATATGTATGTTTATTCGGACGAAAAAAGATATGATATTAAGCAAACAACATGAAAATCGATAAACTGTTATGGAATATATTCTAATACTAGTACTAAGTTGTGTGCACAGTATATCGAAAGGCAAATCATACATCAAATGCTCAAAATAAATATTGGTTACAGTTTATAAAATGTTACCCTTTCAAAAAATTGGTTTTTGGCAATAAAGTGAAATTGCATTTTTACAAAGCTGTCACTTAATGATCAACAAAATATTAATACTAGTATTTCACAAACTTATAGATTCTGTTTATTTTAGAGGTCTATTTGTCTGCTTATGTAGAGAAACAGTGCCATCAATATTAAGACCTTTTAATGAAGTAAACTCATCACTGAAATAAACTTTGGGACAGCTATTTCTGTGACAGTAGAGATTTTTTAGGACATCTCCTTTCTGACGTCTAACGATTGTATCAAAACAATACTAAATACAGTAAAAGCTCGATATAACTCACCTCGATGTAACGAACAGCTCGTTATAACGTACATAACCGGAATCCAGTTAAGCTAAAATCCATTCGATATAACGAACAAAAAATTTTATCCCTTGACGGTTCGTTATATCGAGCTTTTACTGTAATACGTTATTTGAAAGTATAACACAAGTTTTTCTTTTTTCTTTGCGATTTTTGGAACATATAAAACAGATTTTTGTTGGAGTCATGGAATGGTCAACTTGTTTGGCTTCGTTATTCAATATACAAATAGAGAAGTGTCAGAATCATTTCATATTTCATAACAAACTTATTGCCAGTTATGCGTTGACGCGTTAAATAAACGATACATACTATAAGTTTAGTCACTAAAACTTTGATTGACTTTAAGTTATAACTTTTTTGTTTCAGTTAATACATTATGATCTGTAAACTTGTAAACTGTAAGCTTAAAAAAAGATCAACGAATAGAGAATACTTAGTATAAGTTTCTCTTTTTTAATTTACAAGAAATATTTACAAGATGATGTTATGAGAGAAATAAAATTTACCTGACAAAATATTTTTCGACCCCATTCTTCATCGAAATTGCCCAAAATAATGCGTACATCTTTATCCTATAAGTATTGTAGCATGCATAGTAATGTATGTGCACAAAAAGCATTAAAATGCATTCATTGGAAAAGCATTTGCATAAATCTTGAAAAATACCTTAAATTTTTGCAAATACATCTCAGGTTTGAGCTCATCAGCAATGCTTTGAGAGGCGACAATATCTATACCGGCTTTATCTAAATCCGCGAGTAACTTGCTGTGAGGCTGAAAGAGACGGAAATTAAATGCTTTGTCTTAATAAGAATATAAAGCTAAGAAATCACAGTCAAAAGAAAGCTTTAAGCAATATATAGAGCCAAAATAAGTCCTAAATCTTTTTATAAAATCAAGCCTTCAATTAAGCCTTTATTTCAAACTTGAATATGTTTATAGACTTCAAGAAGATTTGTTAAAACTTTCATTTTATTGTGGATCGGCTTAAAACACTATCTTTCTAAATGAATATATGAAAATGAATATAAAGTTACACTTACGAGGCTATATCTGGGGGAGTTTTGATATATTGTTCCAACTCTTGTCCAGTTAAAGATTTTCATCATTGCTACTCGAGCTATATATTTAAAATATATTACAATTTATAAGGTTTTTGATTCAGATTTAAGATTCAACTGCAATTAAAATAAAAACTATGAGCAAAATATTTATAAAATATTATTAACGATAGTTTTTTAATGTTACTTAAGTAATGAGCGATTAGATAAATAAATTCTGGAGAACTTTACATTGAGTTAAAATTAGATTCAAAGAATTTTCCTTTTTATAATGGAAATTAATGTGACAAAAAGATTCTCGGTTTAAATTTTTAATAGAGTTTTTATTTAAGTCACTGTTTATTCAGTTATACAAAAAAGTAAAAATAAATAAAAATGTTTTCAACTTTCATTCAAATAGTAGTTGTCAGCTTCAAATTCAAATAACTTCAACTTTATTTCCTATTTCTTTTTCACGTTGTTTTATACATAATATGAGACTATTTCTGACAAAAATGTTCATACATTTCTTATTTGATTTGAAATGAATTATTTACAAATAAAGATTGAGATATAATTGAGATAAGAATGAGATCAGCCTTTTTTAAATCAATTTTTTTTTTATTAAAATAGTGTTTGTATTGATTTTTTTTATTAAATTAATTCAAATTCTCAATACTTAATTGTTATAAATTCAGTTACATTTCTCTCTCTCTCTCTCTCTCTCTCTCTCTCTCTCTCTCTCTCTCTCTCTC